>QJPP01003668.1:0-72500 GCA_003996215.1 Jaltomata sinuosa
CCTCCACCTGCCCGATCGCCATCCCTACCACCTGCTCTGCCGTGGAGCACCACCTCTACCCTAACGACCACCCCCTCTAGCCGGAGACTGAACTGCTCGTAAAGGCTCGCCCAACTGAACTGTACCCTGCTGAGGGCAATCTCTAGCAAAATGACCCATCGCACCACAAGTAAAACAAGCCCCTGACGGCCTACTCAGTCGAGATGAACCAGCAAATCCCGTATGACCACCACGACCTGATGCCCCAGAAACTGTACCCCTCGAAGACTGGCCGCTATAGCCCTGATGGCTGCTCTGACCCTGCTCGAACTGGGTACTACCGAAAGTCTGAAGGGAAGCCTGAACCGGTCGGCTGGACTGACCCTGGTGCTGCTGTGGCTAATAACTCCGGCTCCACTAGCCAGAACCTCTACCACTATATCTGGAACCACTATAGACACCCTGATGTCGAGGCCTCTTATCTCTGGACCCCTGATCATGTCGCTGTAAGTCCTCCACAGTACGGGCATAGTCTACGATAGCCTGAAATGACTGACCATAGGCGATCAATATCTCAGCTGGCTGCCTGATCTCTGGCCTCAAACCCCATACAAATCTGCGAATCCTATCTGCCTCGGTAGGAATGATCATAACTCCGAACGGTGCTAGCTGATGAAAACGGGTCTCATACTCCGAGATAGTCGTAGATCCCTGCATAAGGTGAGTAAACTGCTCCCTGCGATGCTCACGATCATTCTGAGGTAGGAACTTGGCCATAAAGGCCTCATAAAACTCAGACCAGGTCAAAGGAGGTGACGATGGTGGTCTACAAGCAACCTGGGCCCTCCACTATAACTTCGCTGGGTCCTCCAACTGATAGGTAGTATAACCAACCCCATGAGTCTCCAACAAACCCAAATGATGCAACATCTCCTCACAGGTAGTAATAAAGTCATGTGGATCCTGTCCAGAAGTAACAGCAAACCTCGGAGGTGCTAACCTCAAAAACCTACCCAACGCCTTCTGCTCTGACTCTGTCATAGCTGGGCGAAGAGCAAGAGGCTGTGCAACAGATGGAACCGGAATGACCTCCGCACGGGGAGCCATAGTAGCAGGCTGCGCTCCTGAGCTTTGTGCACCCAAGGCTGCCCCCTGAGCGGATGTCTGCGCTACCTCAGAAGGCCGCTCTCCAATCACACCCAAAAGCTGTAATAGTAATCCCCGAATATCTGGAGACTAGGCTGCGGCTGGAGCTGGCACAGAAGTGGGCTCTAGAGCTGGTACTGGAGCAGGTACTGGAGCTGGTGGTACCTGGGCTTCCCCCTGATCCACATGCTGCTCGGGCTCTATCTCTACTCTAGCAGCCCTAGCAGGTGCCACTGCTCGAGGGCGTCCTCGACTCTTAGCTGGAGTGGGAGGCTCATCTCCGCGTGACGCTGATGATCTCGTACGAACCATCTGCGGAAGAATAAAGTAGAACAAATGAGATTTCCAGAAACTTCAAGGGTTGTACGCATGACACAGAAGCAATGAAAGAGTTGAATTTCCTAAAATGCCACTGTAGCCTCCCAAAGATTGAGTACGAACGTCTCCGCCCCGATCCGCAGGACTCTACTAGACATTGGCTCCTATACCGATGACACCGGTGAACCTAACGCTCTGATACCAAGTTGTCACAACCCAATTTCTCGGTCATGATGGCACCTACAACCCCCGGTAGGTGAACCAATCCCTGTAGCCCAGGACAGTTAGTAATGGGCTACTATCTAAAAAATAAAGGAACAAGACGAAGAGAATAGATAACAAGGATATATATATATACATATACAGAAACTTAACCAAACCCCAAGACCTGGTATCATAGTATAGAGCCAAACTACATACATGGAGTGCAAATAGTCCAAAATTATATATATAGATGTCTCTGAATGGTAATAGAGTACATGAAGCAAAAGATAAACTAAAGCTAAGCTCCGATCACCAAGAGCTCACCCTCAGTCTGAAGTAGTCCCCAACAGATCTCCAAGCACGAATCACAACGATCTAACGGCGATGGCCCACGCTAGGATCTGCACCCAAAGATGCAGGGGGTAGGGGTGAGCACCAAATGCGAAGCATAAGGTACCCAGTAGGTATCATAGGCCGACTGGGCACATATAAGATAAAAGCGTAGTAATAGACAGAATAGAAGCAAGCAGTCACAGAAATCAATGAAAGGTACACAGGAACTAGCCCAGAGGGAAATCAACAGAACCACATATAAGGCCAGTAAGCAGGATATACACACCATAGGCACAGGTGAAAGTAAGAAATAACGCACCTGGGGTCCTTGCAATAACAGTGTATACATAATAAGTTTACGAAATGGACGGTATACTGGTAACCTCAAGTGTAAGAAGAGGAAAAGAGTGATGATAGACATGCTCAGGGACATGAATCAAACTCAACTAATCATATCAATCTCAAATCTAGAACTAACAGTCTAGCAGTAACCAATTTCATACTTAACCGTAATAGGGAACATTTCTGTAAGTAAATAACAAGAGTCTACCTACAGTCCCCCGGCCGCCCATACAACCGAGGAACACAAACAAGTGAAAACAAACCCTCCAACATCCCATACTACCGGAGCGTACAATCAACAAACAAGGGTGGAGCCTTAAACAATGAATGATATGATGCATGAAGATCTCAAGTGAAATAGTATCTCTGTATGTACCTCCTCCGACGCCGATCCGGCCCAGCAGGTAGGTTCCATGGAAGGACACTGCCCGTATACCTCTACTCCACCGTATACCCTTCCTCTGAAAGGCCTAGCATTTCTCCATGGGGTGCCCCAGTTTTGTTTGTTCGAAAGAAGGATGGCTCTCTTAGAATGTGTATTGATTACCGCCAATTGAACAAGGTCACAATCAAGAATAAGTATCCCATTGTTAGGATTGATGACTTGTTCGATCAGCTTCATGGTGTTGTTTCTTCTCCAAGATCGACCTTAGTGGTTATCATCAGCTTTGGGTTCGGGAGTGTGATATCCCAAAGATAGCTTTCAGAACTCGGTATGGTCATTATGAGTTTGTTGTTATGTCTTTTGGTATAATGAATGCTCCTACAGATTTCATGGATTTGATAAATCAGGTATTCAAGCAACATTTGGATTCGTTTGTGATTGTGTTTATTTATGACATCCTTATCTATTCTCGGAGTGAGAAGGAGCATGCAGACCACTTGAGGGTTATACTACAAAATCTCAAGGATAGACAGTTGTTTGCTAAATTTAGCAAGTGTGAGTTCTGGATGCATTCCGTTGCCTTTCTGGGTCATATTGTGATTAGTGATGGTATTCAGGTTGACTCTGAAAAGATTGAGGCAGTAAAGAACTGGCCTAGACCCACTTCCCCGTCTGATATTAGGAGCTTCTTGGGCTTGGCTGGTTACTACAGGAGATTTGTGGAACAATTTTCCTCTATTGCTGCCTCATTGACTCGATTGACTCAGAAAAAGGTTAAGTTTCAGTGGTCTAACACTTATGAGAAAAGTTTTCAGGAATTGAAAACTCAATTGACCACAACTCCAGTGTTGGCTCTACCCAAGGGCCTAGATGATTTTGTGGTGTATTATGATGCTTCCAGGATTGGCTTGGGTTGTGTTTTGATGCAACGGGGCAAAGTGATTGCTTATGCCTCGAGGCAACTTAAGGTTCATGAGAAGAACTACCCTACTCATGACCTTGAGTTAGCAGCCGTAGTCTTTGCTTTGAAAATTTGGAGACACTACTTGTATGGTGTGCACATTGATGTGTTCACGGATCATAAAAGCCTTCAATATGTGTTCTCTCAAAAGGAGTTGAATTTGTGATAAAGGAGATGACTTGAGCTCCTTAAAGATTATGATATGAGTGTGCTTTACCACCCGGGTAAGGCCAATGTCATGGCGGATGGTTTGAGTAGACTGTCCATGGGAAGTGTGTCTTCTGTTGAAGATGGGAAGAAGGAATTAGTTAAAGAGGTTCATAGGCTTGCTCGGTTGGGAGTTCGCCTTATGGACTCGACCGAGAGTGGTGTGATTGTACAAAATGGTGCTGAATCATCTTTGGTAGCTGAGGTAAAGGAAAAGCAAGACAAGGATCCCATTTTACTTCATCTTAAGGGTACAGTTCATCAACAATGAGTTGAGGTTTTCTCTCGGGGGGAGATGGTGTGCTTTATTATCAGGGCTGCTTATGTGTGCCAGAAGTAGATAGGCTGAGACAGAGGATTCTGATTGAGGCTCACAATTCTAGATATTCCATTCATCTGGGTGCTACTAAGATGTACCGTGATCTACGAGAAGTCTTTTGGTGGAATAGTATGAAGAGGGACGTAGCTGGGTTTGTAGCTAAGTGTCCCAACTGTCAGCAAGTAAAAGTGGAGCATCAAAGGTTGGGTGGCATAATTCAGGATATTGACCTTCCCACTTGGAAAGGGAAGCGATCAATATGGACTTTATTACCTATTTGCCTTGTACTCAAAAGCAACATGATTCCATTTGGGTGATTGTCGACCAGATGACCAAGTCATCCCACTTCTTAGCTGTTAAGACTACTGATTCAGCAGGTGATTATGCCATACTCTACATCCGAGAGATAGTTCGATTACATGGTGTTCCTTTGTCTATCATTTCTAATAGAGTCCCTCAGTTTACATCTCAGTTTTGGAGATCATTTCAGAAAGGTCTTGGTACTCAGGTGAAGCTTAGCACAACTTTCCACCCTCAGACGGATGGCCAAGCTGAGCGTATTATTCAGACTTTGGAGGATATGTTGAGAGCATGTGTGATTGATTTCAAGGGAAATTGGGATGATCACTTACCTCTTATAGAGTTTGCCTACAATAATAGCTTTCACTCTAGCATCCAGATGGCTCCTTATGAGGCACTTTATGGACAGAGATGTAGATCTCCTATTGGTTGGTTCAAGGTAGGTGAGACAGCCTTGATTGGTCCAGATTCGGTTCATGAGGATATGGAAAAGGTTCATCTTATTAGGGAAAGGTTGAAGGCCGCTCAGAGTCGACAGAAATCTAATGCGGATGTGAGGAGGAGGGAGTTAGAATTTAAAGTTGATGATTGGGTTTTCCTAAAGGGGTCACCCATGAAGGATGTGATGAGGTTTGGCAAGAAAGGAAAGCTTAGTCCCCATTTTGTAGGTCCTTATCAGACTTTGAGGAGAGTTGGTAGCGTCGCTTATGAGTTGGAGTTGCCAACAGAGTTGGAAGCGGTTCATCCAGTCTTTCATGTTTCCTTGTTGAAGAAGTGTGTTGGTGATCCGACCTTAATTGTTCTGTTAGAGGATGTGGGTGTGAAGGATAGTCTCACCTATGAGGAGGTTTCAGTAGAGATCCTTTATCATCAGGTTCGGAGGTTGAGAAATAAAGAAGTCGCTTTGGTAAAAGTCGTTTGGAGGAATCAGCTTGTAGAAGGTGCTACTTGGGAAGTGTAAGAGGCCATCACAACTATCCTCATCTCTTTCCTTTAGACTCAGTTCCAGCTTTAGGTACTAGTTTCCTCCTTAGTATGTCCTTCTGATTCTATTCCACTAGTTTCTCTCATCATCCTAGCATGCAACCATGTTTTACAAAGTTAGTTTATCATGTTTTCAAGTGGAGAAGTTCGGTTTTCATGTTTACTCTTTGATTTCCATGTTTTGTTGCTGGTTGGGTTATTTTCTCTTTAGTTTTCCCTTGTTTAGTCTTCATTCAAGGATGAATGATCCCAAGGGGGAGATATTGTAACACCTCGAAAATCAACCCAGCTATCCAAGTTAAAATCTCAGAAAAATTTCATGTTTCAAGAATGATGGGTCCAAACCACGGACCGTGGTTTGAACCACGAGTCGTGGAATGGAACCGTGATTCCATTCTAATTGATTTAGCCTCTGGTCGGGAACCACGAGTTAGTTCTACGGACTGTAGTTCAAACCACGGGTCCATCCTGTCCACTCGTGGAACTCTAATCAGAGGGTTGGCAAGTCCCTCTAAAATGATGACTCAATTCTATGACTCGTCGTCCAAATGACGAACTGTAGTCCTGACTCGTGGTTTTACCAAGGACCAGCTAGGTCCCCAGGAACCACGACTCCAAATGATGATTCATCATTCATTCTATGGGTCCGTCTTGTTGACCCGTAGAAGTGCTTCTGCAGCTTGAAGTTCCTGTCAGGAAACATGAGTGGAACCACGGCTCGTGATTCAAACGACGACCCGTAGAATTGGCCCGTGGTCCCTGAAACCGACCATTTTCTAGATTTTTCTTAAATATATCCCAGGGGTATTTTGGTCATTACCCACCTTTTTAAACTCCTAAATAATGTTGTTTTGGCTATTTCAAGTAGGGTTTTCACCTCATTAGCCTAAGTTCCTTCTCATTACTTCACTCTCCCCCAAAAAGGTAAATTCTCCTCCAAGCTTCAAGTATCAAGATCCAAGATCAAGACTCCTAAATCTTTTCATTTTCTAGTGGGTTAGCTTTAATCAAGGTATGTGGGTATTCAACATTGGATTCTTCTCTCCCTTGTTCCCAAAACCCCCAAATTCTCAAATTGATTTATAAACTTGTGAAATTAGGGTTTTGATCTAAATTGGGGAAAACTTATGAAATCGATTTCTATACTTAAATTCATGGTTTCTTATTGATTACTCATGATTTGGTTATGATTCCTTTATTGGATTTAAAGGCCCATGCATTATAGGTAAATTCTAGCATGATTCTATTGAATTGTATGTTTTTGAGAGAAATTTGACATGATTAGATATCATGGCCTTATGTATGTATGAAATTGCATGCCTAATTCTTCAAGTATAAATTTAGAAAGAAAAGTATGATTTGAATTATGGCTATGCTTTGCCTAATTCTTCAAGTATGAATTTAGAAAGAAAAGTATGTTTTTAATTATGGCTATGCTTTACTCTAAGAACTTATGATATAAGAATTGCATGTAACCCGATGTGTCTTCATGCTTTTCAAAAGAGATTTGGTATTCGATTATAGCTTCATGATTTTATGAGCTATATGTACATGTTTTGGGAGTAGTATTTATCACCAAGCAATGAGGGTTCGATTATCCAAGTCCAAAAACTACGTTGCCAGCGTAGGTTATGAAATGATGTGCCCTATGGGCTTGTGAGAGTGGATCCACATCTTGATTATGATGTCCTGTGCATAGCAGGCATAAGGACAACTGTGCCAACTAGGGTTATATAGTTGGGTATGGTGACTTGTTCCTTGGTAGGGTTCGAGTCAGCTTTGTTAACTAGGGTTATATAGTTAGATTCCTTGTAGCTCACATGGTCTATTGTTGGTTATAAAAAACTCCCGTATGAAAGACATTAACTTACTTAAACTTATGATATCTACTTGAGTTTTGACTCTTATTTCATGATTTACTACTCATATTATGATGTTTACCTCTGATAACTTGCCTATTCATGAACTAAGTTTTA
Source organism: Jaltomata sinuosa (assembly GCA_003996215.1). Lineage (NCBI taxonomy): Eukaryota > Viridiplantae > Streptophyta > Magnoliopsida > Solanales > Solanaceae > Jaltomata > Jaltomata sinuosa. Next base: position 7,455 of record QJPP01003668.1, read on the forward strand.
TTTACGGTTTAAGTATGTTTCCATCACATGCATGCATATCTCACATACTCGATACATCCTATAGTACTGACGCATATCTTGCGCTGCATCCTTTGATGATGCAGATTCAAGTGTCCCTTCTCAGACTTGTGTCTAGAGCTTCCCAGGTCACTCGTTGTTAGTTGTTGGTGAGTCCTCTTAGGTCGAGGACTAATTATATTCTTAGTTAGTGTTGGTTACTTATATCTGTACCTCGAGTTAGCTAGGGTCTTGTCCTAGCAACTCCTTATGTCATGTATAGAGGCTTTTCAGACATAGACCACTTTCGAGTCTCTTTCTAGATTTTGTATTCTTATTCGACTTATTATACATTAATGTGATTCCAGATTTATCTCTTATGCTTCCGCTTATCATATGTTATGCTTGAGTATGCTATGACCAAGGCTTAGCTTGGGGCACTTGTGGTCCCAAGTTCCATGTTACATCTAGAGGTTAACCTCGGGGCGTGACAGAGTTCACAATGAGAGTGAGTAATATAAAAAAAGGGGGGTGGGGATTGGGAATCTGTCACAATTTCGCAATTCAACAAACAAAACAATAAATTAAAATGAGGTGTAGACAATAGAGAAAAATACTAGGGATGTGTGTCAAATGGGACTTAAACATGGGATAGGGTGAATGCTTATTCATGCAAATTCATGCTAAACGACATGGGCAACCTTGGTTTTATGTATGGTTATTTATCTCTCGATCAACAACCATATATTCAACAGCTTTAAGTCAAGCACTATTGATTAATCAATAAACAACCAAGGTATTGTTTAGGAAGGTCATACTATTTCTAGCTTTAGACCCTTAAGTGAGTGATTCCGTTGATTTGAGCTATTTCTAGCCTCAATCTAAATGGAAGCCCAAGTTCCTACTAGAAATTTCACATCCGTAGCTATGATCTCCTCTTTCAAGGAAAACCATAACCAAGTAAGGAAAATCAATGTTTGCAACCACTAATTTTAGAGTTAAAATATAGTGAAATCACTAGACCCATGTCAATAAAGCAATTATAAACAAGAATTAGCAACACCCACACCCATTTATCAAGTACCCATCATCAACATATCCCTAGATAAGAGGTTTAGCTACTCATGCTTATGGAAAGAGATATACCAAATGGGTAATTCAATTTCCCTTCCATTCAAGTTAAATTTCCCAATATTCAAGCTCAATTTGTACACAAATGGTGGTTTTAAGAATTGGGAAGAAGGAATTTGATGAAACCCTCCTCTTGTTCTTAGAAGGGAAAACTTGTTCACAAAGCTAAGAATTTTTTTCAAAATTCAACACTATCAGAACTATTTACAATCGTGCCTAAAATAGGTTTATAAATAGTCCTAAAACGACACATAAACTTGGACAAAAATACCCTTTGGGTGGTGTGTGGAGCGACGTGCGGTTCGCACGTTGTGATGTGTGCATCGCACACCCTCTTCAATGATCCAGTGACTCAGGCAAATTAGGGAGCTTCATGCGAAGGGGCTGCAGTTTGCACTAAGCATTGTGCGCTTCGCACAATGACCACACCCCTTGAAAGACTCTTCAGTCAACTTTCATCTCCATGCGGTTCGAGGTGCGTTCCACACCAAGGCAAGTGCGTGTCGCACAAGCACCGCATCTCTCAGCAGAATCATTGTCTCGTTTTCTCACTTCACACTTCAATCCTTTTTGGCTCTTTTTGGATCCAATTCCTTATTTCCATCTTTGAGCATAAGTACCTGCATAGACATCAATAAAGGCCATAAGAACCTCTAAAACTCATCAAAACATAGCAATAATTCATGGATAAAGACTCAATAAGTTGGTAGATTACCTACTTATCATCAATGCACAGAAAGGCAATTAAAACTATAGTAATACCTACAATCGCAACTGGTAGAGTCAGCCTACTTACTCTTGGGGCACTAATCAGGCTCAACCACTATAGTTTCAATAACATCAAGGTATTTAGAGCAACACTCAGGCCAACAATATAGAAGAGACCTTGAAAAAGATTCTGGCAGACCAAGAACAAATGGCTGTTGAGATAAAAAAATCAGCAATTGGCTCAAAAGAATTTAGAGATGCAGATGGGTCAGTTAGCTCAGGCACAAAACACGAAACCTTAAGGGGGTTTGCCTAGTGATACAGAAAAGCCAAATAAAGTGATGGTAATCACCTTGAGGAGTGGTAGATATTTGACTGATGCATCTCCAAAGAAAAATCATGAGGTGCAAGAAGAGTTGATCACTGCCAAGTAGACACAAAAGTAGGTTGAGTCCAAAGAATATTACAAAAAGGGGAAGTCTGAGTATCCTAATAAAAAGACAATTGAGCAGACTCAAGATAGACCACCACCACCATTCCCTCAAAAGATAAAATCCAAAGAGGATGCTTATTTGAAGAAGTTCTTTGACATGTTCAGAGAACTTCACATTAAAATTTCTTTGTTAAATATTTTGCAGGGAATTCCCAAATATGCTAAATACTTTAAAGATGTGGTGGAGAATAAGAGAAGGCTTGAAAATATTAAGACTGTGGCACTTACTGAAGAGTGAAATTATGTGGTTATGAGCAAGATGCACAAAAAGCTCAAGGACCCAGGGAGTTTCACCCTCCCCATACAAATTGGTGAAAGTAATATTGTTCAAGCCTTGAGTGATTTGGGGGAAAGCATCAACTTGATGCCCCTTTCAGTATTTAGTACTCTTGGGTTGGGGAAGCCAAGACCTACATCAGTTGTGCTACAGATGGAAGACAGAACTAGAGTGGTCCCCGAAGGAATCATTGAGGATGTTCTCATCAAGGTTGGTAAGTTCATTATTCCTGCTGACTTTATTGTTCTTGATTATGATGCAGATGATAGGGTACCAATCATATTAATACGTCCATTCTTGGCTACTAGTGGAGCATTGATTGATGTTAGAGAAGGAACGCTCAAGATGCGATTGAATGATAAAGAGGTGGTCTTCAGAGTGTACAAAACACTCAATACACCCTCACACTATAAATATCTATGCATGATCACAACGATGGAAGTGGATGAGTATGGAGTGGAAAAGACATAACTACTAGCTACCTCTTTGGACTCTCTCATGGAGTTGCCCAATTTGACAAATAATTATGAACCTACAAGACTTGAATGGAATCCTGAAAAGGTAGGTTTAATAAAGGCCACAGATCTCGAGTGCGAGCACATGAGTGGTCAGAAAAGAAAGAGAATATGGGCGTCGAGTAGGAGGAAGAGGATGAGAGAATGGGAATAAGAGTTGTGATGTGAGTCATGCCATGACATTAAATCAGGCTCTGCTTGGGAGGCAACCTAAGTTAAGGTAGTATTTTATTCTTGTTAGTTTTTCTTTAGTATCACCTTTGGTTTTTTTTGTGTTGTATCAATAGGTTGAAGGTAATTCTGGGTACTTGAGATCTTAGCTAAGGAGCATGGAAAACACTAAGTGTAGGGTCCTCCGGACCCCTCTGATGGACTTGATGCTACTACCTAGGCCTAGAGGCCTCAGGGAGTATTTCTATCTTGGCTTTTAATGTATACTTTAGGGACAAAGTATGGTTTTGAGTGCGGGGTGGTAATCTTTAAATTTGTTTAGGGTGAAATGCGCTATAGGATTTCTATTCTTATTTATTTTGATTAAATTGAAAAAAATGACAATTTTTTTTATCTTTGTGTTTGGTCTGTTTAGTAGAAGCACACTTCACCCACCCCTCGCTTTTCCTTTTCCATTCTTTTCCGATGGGGAGTCCTTTGAATCCAGTATCCTTTTTAATTTTTAGGAGTAAATTTAAATTTTTTATCATAAGGAATAAGTAGAGATGCTCTTGCTAGATGCTACGCATAATTACTTGTTGCAAGTTGGTGTTGAATTTTATGGCATGATTGGAAGAAGTGAATGACTATTGTGAGACACCTAGACTCTTTTATTTGACTCTTGTGTGATTTTGTCTTAAATTTAAATTCTTGCAATTACTTGGTGAGAGTCTATAAGTGACCTTCTTGATTTGAACATGTGCCAAGTGTGAGTGAGATTTCTGTTATTCCATGTTGCATGTTGGTGTCTAGAACTTGCCCCGTGTGTTTGCAAAGTTAAATAAAGAATGTTGAGTTTAGGAGATGATATAGACATTTCTTTGATAGTCATGTTTTATACCATATTTATCTACTCTTTGTGTATGACCTTAACTAGCCCCGTTGAGCCTTTAGCTTATTCTTTGATAGCCTCATATATAGCTTATTCCTTTTATTTCAATAGCCCACAATTTGATCTAAAACTCCTAAGCGCTTTAGTTTAGAAATCAAGATGTTAAGGAGTGTAAAATTGAAGAAGGAAAAAGTGAAGTGAAGCCCCAATGAAATAGCTTTTGGTGTGTTGAAGAGTCTTGTTTGTTGTTGGTAGGGAGTAATGTAATGAAAAAACAAATTTATCAAAATAAGTGAATCATATGCTAATATAAAATACTCTCTACTAAAAATGTGTAAGATAGCTTAAAAAGATGGGGTAAAACAAAAGAGAGTTGGGAGATAATAGTGGTTTAAAATAGGTTGGTTGGAGATGAGTTTAATGTAAAGTGTGTTGTATTAAAGCACTTAGGGAAGATTGTCACTATTCTTGACCAAATAGTTCCTACCCGTCCCTTAGCCTACATTACAATCCTTAAAGTCCTACTTGATCTTGAGCTTTGACATTCTTATATTAGTGGAGTACTATACTAAGGTCAAGCTTATGGTTCATCTTATGTGACATGTGAATTCTTTGTGAGAGTGAGCGAAACTTGATTCTTACACCCATTCTTGTGATAATTTGCATAGGTGTGAGTGAATATCGGTAACTCTCTTATGGTGAGGGAACTTGTTTGATGATAGATAGGTGACTTATATGAACTCTTTGTTGAATAATGTGCATGAGTTTGCCAACTGAGTAGAGTAAATTCTTGAGACTAGGAATTCTTGTAGTAGTATTCATGTGATTCTAGTTGTAATATGGCATGCCGAATGTAGAACTTGCTATTCATGTGGTCGTTGTAGTTCTAGCTTGAGTGTCTTAGTTTTAATAGGGATTTTGGAGTCTTTCTTGAGTATGATTAGTGTAAAGAGTTGTTCGAGGATGAACAAGGCTTTAAGTGTGGGGTGGTGATCTTAAGCGTATTTACACACCTAAGTGTCATTATCTATGCACGTTTAGCTTAGTTTTGAGGATAACTTGATAAATTATTGAGGTATATATTATGTATGTGTGTATTTAGTTGCTAAAGTACATGTTTAAAGTGTTTAAGGTGCATTTGGAACAAGTCAAGAGTCAAAATGATCAAATAGAGTTTAAATGAGAAAACTAGTGTTGCTAGCTTGAACTATGTGTATTCTAGTGTACTTTGATGAGCTCTATTGTGTTGTATGGACTAATGTATGTTGTGAATTGTTTTAGGAGACCATTGGAGGATATATGGAAGCTAAATTTATCCTAAAAACAAGCCACAAGAAGTGGGGAATCAAGGAACAAGTGCACGAGGAGAAGAGAGCAAAAATCAGGCGAACTCCCACGTTATTGAGGGGGCCTTGCGCCGCAGCCCCCAAGGCATGGGAGAGGCCCTGCCTTGCGCCTACGAAGGAAAGGTAGGAGGACATGCCTTGCAAACCCCAACTTGGAGGTCCACTGGTTTGGCAATGCATCCAGCCACGCGACGCAAACCCCCTAAAACGTCCAAAATCGGGTTTTTTTTAACTTGGTTTAAGTGGGGCAAAGTTATAAATGCATATGTATCTTATGGGGCAGACTGTGGACGACCTAAAACACTATATAAGGAGTAATTAGCCACATTTACATGGATATTTGGAAGAAGACACGAATTGGAGAGCAAAGGAGACATCAAGGAGCTCAAACTAGGGTTCTTTGTTCTTTAACTTTTCTTTCTTGTAGTTTTACTTTATGAACTAATAAATGGAGATTTGTTGTATGAATATGAGTGGCTAAGCACCCTCTTTCTAGGGTTGTGCCTACAAAATGATTGATTAAGTATGGATTCATAGTTGGTTTAATTGTTTATCATGTCATGTGATTTTTCCTACGTTCTTGTTTTAACTATTCTAAAGCGTCATGACCTTTAGGATAAATCTATGTCTCAAAATGAATTGACCATAGGAATGGAGGGACAGAATAAAGAATGTAGGGAGTGTGGATCCCTATGTTAGTTAGAAATTGTAAGGGATGATTTGCAGTTAGGACAGTGATATACCTAAATGCCCCACTTGGTTAATAAAATGGGAAGATAGTTGAATGCATCCGAATTAAAGACTCACATCCCCGCTCAACGATGTAGTTGTGACATTAATTTGGGTAGATGACTTAGATAATGACCATTCCCAAGTTGTAATATCAACTCCGTAGATCAACGATCATGATAAAAACCCACACCGGCTAGAAACCATAGTTATGCATGAATGTGAAGTAAATGCCTCAACCCTGGATCTCTCCATACATTGTTTTCAATCCAAATTTCATATAGTTGTTAATTCTAGTATTTAGTTTATAAAAACAAAGCTCAAACTCTTGGTTACAAGTCGCACTTGTTTAATTTCAATATTAATAATTAAGTTGGATCATTTGCTAAGCACCAAGTCCCTGTGGGGTCGATATTCAGCTCGCAAGAGCCACTATATTACTTGCACAACCACGTACACTTGGGTCTGCGCTTGGAAGCAATAGACCCTCGGAATACAACCGGGGTCCCGTGAATGCAAAGAACTACGCTACTCAACTAAAAACGATATTTCAAACTCAACTAAATCGACAAAATTCCCAATAGAGGTCGATTTTATGAAAAGTGGGCCCCACACCCAAAACTAACCTTTAGCCAACTTTCCAAAAACAAAACCCAAAGGCCAAAAATGAGTCCAAAATCCTCGAGACCCAAACCAAAGGTCTTTCTAGCCCAAAGTTGACATTCTGGAGCTAACAATGCTGATAGAATTTCCATCCGAGACCATCTTCTCTGAATGTTGACCAAAGTCAAACTTCCAAGCCCAACTAGCCTAAAATCACAAAAAATGAGATAAAACCAAACCAAAAACTCCTAGACCCCAACTAAGGGTCCAACTAGACTAAAATTCATGCTTCAGAGCTAACGGAACTGTCAGAATTTGATTCCAAGCATGGTTGCTAAGAATGTTGACTAAATTTAATGATTTCCTAAGTTAAGGCTCTACAACAGGGAAATGGCCATAACGACCTAACAAATGGCTCAGACACCGTACCACCTGTCCCAACAAGTCATATATGACTTGGGGATGCTACAAGAAAGCTCTAACAGTACAAAGAAAGTGAAAATGTAGGAATGAACGGGATGGTCATTATATAGATGAACCTATATGTTTTCTCCTAAGAGACAATAGGTTACTAAATTTTGATAACTCATTATTAGTAGTATTATAAAGTAATCTAGATAATGATGTGATAGTAAGCCAATAAGTGACTAAAATATGAAGGAGTAAATCTAGTCTACCTACAATCCCAATGGGCGCCCATACACCAAGGAATACATATAAGTGAAAATAAACCCTCTGGCATCCCATACTACCGGAGTGTACACTCAACAAATAGCAAAAAAGGGTGGAACCATGCAACAATGAATGATGTGATATGCCATGCCAGTGGTACCATATGCACCTCCTCTGGTGCCCGTAGGCCCAGCAGGTAGGACCCATGGAAGGCTTCCCTCGTATTTCTCTACTCCCCCGTATACCCCTCCTCTGATACTCTCAGCCCGTAGCCTCTAGTCTAGATCGACAAGGTCCATAGAGACTTCGAGACCATATACAAAACTCAATATCTCAATATGCATGCGCAGAGTCCATCTGGGTCTAAAATCAGTAATAAAACCATATCTAGCACTTTGGCCCAATCGAGTCTAGTGTCATCTCAAAATCAGTAGAAAATCATGTCTAGCACTCTGGCCCAGTCAAGTCTAGTATCATTTCAAAATCGATAGTAAAATTATCGAATAATCTCTTTTATTTCAAAAGATCCATAAAACAGTTTTAAATTCATTTATAATCAAAAATGGACCCTCAGGGCCATGTATGGTTTAGAAAACCAATGATAGTTAGGCTCACAACCTGGTAGTAGTAAAAATCAATGCAGAAAACTCTTTTCATGCCTATGTGATGCTCAAATACAATCAATAACTCACAATCAACCTACTGGCCCTGCACATGCTCAATCCCCTCTATAGCACAGATAACCAGCTCATAATCGCAATTCCATGTTTGGGACTCACAGACATTTCCCAATTATCCCACCATCTATGGTCCAAAGGAATATACAAAGACCACACAGGGCTGCAAGGGTAATACTACAAAACTAGCCCAAATACTAAAACAAACGTAGGAAATAAGAATGGACGGAAGGAAAGTGGGCAAGGTCTGGGGTGCCAAACTAGTAAACCTAACCCAAAGATGCTAGATAGTACAATTATATTCTATATAAGCAAAGTCTAAGGTAGGTAAGCCATAACCTACTTGGCGTCTAATAAATAGCCACTGGAAAGATGACACTCAAGTCCAAACTACTTCGAGAAGCCCTGAATAGCGATCAAACTATCAATAACATAGTCTACTCGTCAAAATGAAGCTACAATACCCATAATGCTAATAATTTAGTTGGGTTGAAATCCAAGTCAAAAGCGGACCTGTAGGCCTCGTAACCCAAAACTGGAAATGAAAGTCATCATAAGGTTCCCAATATTACCAGCAACGCATGCTCAAAAATTAAGCGGAAATGGACAAGAGGAGGGCTTAGAACAACCCCTAGTCCCAAGAATAAATTAAATAATCAAAAGAGGAATTTTAACGAAAATTAAGAAAGGAAACTTACAATTTGCAATGGAGAATCAATCACAGGCAAGTAATAATCAATCCCAGCACATTAAAGTTCTCTCACAGTGAATTTTGAGCTTGAAGTTCTTGCAACAATGGAGGAAATTGGTTTAAATGAAGAAGAAATCATTCGAGAAGACTTATTACAAAGGACCCCACGCAGTTGCAAAGACCACGTTGGATAGATTTTCTTGATCGTAAGGTCAGCCACACGGTCTCAAAGAGGAAAGGGGCAGGGCCTTCATCATGGTTGCGAGAAAGAACCCCACGATCGTGAAGAACAAAGAGTTCGGGGTCCACAGGCCCTTCATTGCATTCGCATGAAAAAACCTCGCGATTGCGATGCATATAGAGGCAGACGATCGCGATCGCATGGACTCCCTCATGGTCGTGATTAAGGCCTGAGGCCTACACCTACAACAACAACCAGTAACTTTCTCAAGTTGCAAAATCACTGGATGGGCCCACAGAGTTCATCCGAGAACCCATACGTGCAAATAACCTATGCTACCCTACCGAAAAATGGCATTTTAAACTCAATAGAATTGATGAAACTTGCATACGATGTTGTTTCAATCAAAAGATGACCCAATTTGAAACTCATAAATTCTAATTGAACATCCAAAATGAGCCTGGCTCACTCGGGACCCAAACCAACCACCTACCTAACCCAAACTCGATATTATAGAGCTGATGGAACCATCAGATTTCAAAATCTGATGTTCTGATCATCGAAAGTTGATCAAAGTCAAACTTCCAACTCCAACACGCCTGAAATATCAGAAAATGAGATAAAACCACACTGAAAGCTCCCAGACCCCGACCAAAGGTCCAACTACACCAAAATCTATGCTCCGGAGCTAATGAAATTATCAGAATCTGATTCTGAGTATGATAGCTAAGAATATTGACTGAAGTCAATGATTTCCTATGTTAAGGCTCTAAAACAGAGAAACGACCATAAAGACCAAATGAACGGCCCGAGCACCGAGCCACCAGTCCTAACAAATTATAAATAACTTGGAGCCACTGCAGGTAATATCTAACAGTACAAAGAAAGAAAAAATGCGACAATGACCAGAAGGGTCATTACATGACATTTATGTATTATGTTAAACCCATAGAATCCTTGGAGGATATTTATTTTGGTTGTTGGTGAGTTTTGAACTAGTATATGACTAGTTTATAAACTACCAAATTGAATATATACTTGTTTAGAAGAGTTATATTCTTTCATGAAAGGGTGCCACTTAAAATGTCGTGATTTTTCATGAAAAGATACGTCTATTAAAATACAATTATTTGTATAGACATGTGTTAAGGAAAGACTACCCACTTTTTATTGGTCAATAAAAATAACGATCAACTAATCATTAATAACAATTAACGACTTATTAATAAGTTCTGATTTAGCCAAGAGATTATGAGGAAAAGCTATTCTTATGGCTAGCCAAATATTCAATTGAGTGCCTCATAGAAAAAACACAATCTATTCCATAATAATAATAGATAGGAAGAAAGTACTACTTGAATTACTTCAAAGTGTTGAAGTGTTTGGCTAAAGTGTAAGTTCCTAAACCCAAAAAGGTAAAATAGGATTGAAAATGGTTGATTGTGTTTTTATACAATATGTCACCAACAATAAAGGATATTGATTTCTGATAGAATCAGAAAATGCTGGTTTATTGATATTAGTGTATTATCTCAGTCCCATGATATATGTTTTTGGTGGGTATTGGTATGCTAGTTGGTGAATTTTTTTATTTAGTTAATTCTATCTTAGTAAAGACTAGTTGATTAAATTAGTCGATTGATGATTGATCATATGTATTTTAATTAAAGGCCATATTTCTTTAATTTCATAAAGGATATCATTTGCAAGGTTGTGACTCTTCATGATAAGATGTATTTGTTGAAAGACAAATCTTTGAAAAGGCAAGATATTTTATTAAACGTAAAAGTGAACGGATGTCACTTTAAAGATTGTAACATTTCATGATAAGATGTGTTTGTTGAAAGTCAACCTTGTGAAAAGATATGATGGTTCATTGAATGTATAAGTTCATTGGTCTATAAATCTAAGAACCAATTAAAGATAATGATAAACATCGATAATAGCTTGAATTTTTAGATTTGTGAATATGCTATTAGTTGGATATTTGAAGAAGACTTACAAGAAGTGGAATGATTGAGAAATATATATTGTTAAAAGGTTGTGGCCACAACTGAATGTCAACCATCCACGGATATATGATGTTAATTTAAATGTAGTCATCAATCCTTCTAAATCCTATTTTCTAAGTGTGATTTGCACTATAATAAATATGGAAAAGAGCCTATATTACCCTTCAAGTATTGGTAGTAGTATAAATATACCTTCCTCTAACCATTGGGCTCTAAAATTCCCTTCTCATCTACCTTTGGTCTCTAAAATACCCTTCTTATTCATCTTTGGGGCCTATTTTTCCCTTTCTCTTAACAGGCCCTTTAGTAAAAATAACTAGGATTTTCATTTAATACGTAGCAACATAATTCATTGGTTGAAATTTTAATTAATCAAAAATCTATTAACCTACAAACCCAATCTGAATCCCACTTAAAATATAGCCGACCCAACTTAAAACTGATCCAGTCTATTATCATAAATGTATAAACTAGACATTGACATAATGATAGAAGCTCACAAGATGGATATGCTTCTCGGAGGCATAATATGCAAATCAGATTTTCTGAGTAAATCAGGTTTAAAATTCTGACCATCAGGAAAGAGACTTTTTATCTTTTTTTAATAAGACTTATGACAACAAGTGTTCCGACAACTACTTGTAGACAAAAGTTTTGGGTAACTTCTGCAGGAAGTTGTAATCAAAACTAATTCTATGGAGGCACAAATGTATATCTTTTTTATACAAGTAACATATTTACACTGTCAGCACTTTGTTATGTATACAGTGAAGAACTAAAAAGGCTTGTTTGTGTGTATATTGTATCCCTTCCTTTGAACATTACAAATTTGATCTCTTCTCGCTATTTCTAAAAAAATACACCCCGTATCCCATATCATCAGTAGGAGCCAAAGTCATATGGGCAGATAATGCTAGCTTGAGGAGTCAAAATAACATAGCAATTCTACTTTGGCTAATGGAGCACGACAACCCAAACATATGCTTTGGCTCATTGTTGGCGTACATTCTCCTTGGTCTATTATGCTTGGGGATGACATAAATGCAAAGACAACAATATGTGTATGGAAGGCATTGCCTTGTATAAAGCCTTTCCACATAAGATACATGTATATGTATAAGGAAGCTAGAGTTTGGAAAATATAGTGTTGCATCCTTCAAAGAAAATATCAAATATGTCGATTATTCACTATCTCATGGAACCACTGAAAATTGGTACAATACTATGCTTAATTGGTTAAACTAAATACATGGCATCAAGATTTTTATAAATAGGGTCCTACTTAAATTGGTAGAAGGGATTGGAGATTAGATCTTGTCACAACCCAAAACTAGGAGGTTGTGATGGCACCTACCCCACCCAACCGCAGTAGGTAAGCCAAGCCCAATAGACATCATAAATATAATAATAAGGGAACATAACAACACAAATGATAAATATAAGTCTCAATTATGATAAACAAGCCCAAATGGAAATACAATCTATCCCAGAATTTAAAAGTCATAAGTACATGAGCGACTCTAATAAGATGTTCAAAATTTTGATATTTGAACTGTCTATAATGAAGGGAAAAAGAAAAATAGAAAATAATTGATAGAGGAAGCCAGGGGAAATCTTAGGAGAAGGATCTCACCACAACTTTGGATCTCTAGACTCAACACAAATCAAGGGCCACGTGGAATGCTCATGCTAGAATCTACATCAAGAGAATGCAGAAAAGTAGGAGTGAGTACAGTCCACTTATACTTAGTAGGCATCATCGATCGACTGAACTTAAGTAGTTACTATATCGAATAAAGAATACTAAAAATAAACATGCACATAGAAGAGTCCCAACAGTTCAATATTAATAACAACTCAAAGAAATTCAACCCGAACATCAATTCAAATGATAATGCAATACAATGATATGATATGGGATTCAATGGCCATGCCTACCAGTATACACCCCCTCCTCAGTCTATGCTGGAAGGTAGGACCCATGGGGGACTTGTGAGGTCTATATATCCCGCCCAGAATTCTGCCTCAGATACAATCGATATCAATACTTTGTCTAGAATGTCACATTAGATTGGCTTTTATAAAGGTGAATCTCTGTCCAGAATGTCACATCAGATTAGGTTTTCCAAAAATACCTCATCCTTTCAAAATTAGTTTTTTTCATAGTATAGCTCAGTGATCCATGATATGAATGAATGAATATGTATGCACATGAAATAACAATAAACCATTTACAAAGATATAATCAAAATCTCAGAGTCAAAGGAATTTCATGAATTCCAGCTATGAGCCTTAAACTTGATCTAGGAATCTATGTCCCTTTCACTAATACAGTATAAGCCTCAATTTGGATATCAATGATGATAATACATCTCATTCACTGCCATGATCAGCACAAGCCCCCACATGGGCATCATAACAACACATATGTAGATTGAAAGCATTAAAGGATCTCCAAATGCTAGAAGCTCACCGTGATCCAAACAGCAGCTGGCCACAAACAATTGGAGGATCAATGAGGGTGGCTCATACTAGGTGCTGCATCACAAAAAAATGCAGAGTATATTATGAGTACCAAGACAATGGGTATCCAGTAGGCATCATAGGCTAACCGAGCTCAAAAAGACAATATATATTATAAGCTACAAGTAAGTAAACTAACTACAGAGATCCACTTAAATCTAGATATCAACATAAAATAGCACTATTTAACTAACAGTGAAAATAATAAAGATAAATAGATAAAAAGACTCTAAATGCACGTAGGCAATGCAATGAAATGTATAATAAGATGATATGATATGGTATATGGCCAATGCAGAAAATAAAAACCTAGTATCTTGTACCCCGGGCACCCAAAAAGAACCTCGAGCTCATTAACATATGCGTAAAAGTATACCACCGATAGTGATGTCTTTTAGGTTGACTAATACCCCTGCAGCTTTCATAAACTTGATGCACAGGGTTCTCAGACTGTATTTGGATTCATTCGTGATAGTATTCATAAATGACATCTTGATATACTCGTGGAGTACAGATGAGCATGAGCAATACTTGAGAATTATACTCCAGACTTTAAGAGACCATTGGCTTTATGTCAATTTCTCAAAGTGTGAGTTTTGGCTTGAGTCAGTAGCATTCCTAGGATACGTGATGTCTAAGGATGGGATTAGGGTAGACCCAGGAAAGATATCAGTAGTTTATGATTGGCCAAGACCTACTACTCCTATTGAGTTTTGAAACATTATTGGGTTATAGAGATACTACAAAAGCTTCATTGAGGGGTTTTCTTCCATAGAAGCATCTTTAACTAGGCTGACTAGGAAGTATATCCCATTTTAATGGTTGGATTAGTGCGAGGACAGTTTTTAGAGGCTTAAGTCCTTATTGACTTTAGCTCTAGTGTTGACATTGCCAATAGAGGGTCAAGGCTTCTCAGTATATTGTGATGCTTTAGCGGTTGGTCTTGGTTGTGTATTGATGTAGCAAGATCATGTGATAGCTTATGCATCGAGACAACTGAAGGTTCACAAGCATAACTACCCCACTCATGACTTGGAGTTGGCAGTGATAGTCTTCGCGCTCAAGATTTGGAGGCATTACTTATATGGGGTTTACTATGAGATCTTCACCGATCATTGTAGTCTTCAGTATATCACGAGTTATCAGGAGCTGAACTCGAGGCAGCAAATATAGATTGAGTTACTGAAGGACTATAATTTCACTATTCTATACGATCTGAGCAAGGCAAATATGGTAGCCGATGCCTTGAGTCGGAAGACAGTGAGTATGGGCAGCATAACTTCACTTTAGTTTTGGAGCAGCCATTGGCCTTGGACATCCAGTCCTTAGCTAGATGTTTGGTTAGACTCAACTTGTCAGATCCCAGCAGAGTTCTTGCCATTATTGAGGTCTGTTCTACTTTTGTTAATCAGATCCAGAGTCATAAGTTTGAGGATCAGCGGTTATATGACATTCATGATCAGTTTGTTCGAGGTGAGGACAGCAAGGCTACTCTAGATTCTGAACGTATTCTGAGGTTTGATAGTCACCTTTGTGTTCCGAGAGTTGGGTATTTGATTCAGATGATTCTCTGTGAGGTATATTATTCTAGATATTCCATCCATCCTGGCGTAGCTAAGATGTATAGAGATTTGAGACAACTTTACTGGTGGAGTAATATGAAGCAAGACATAGCAGAGTTTGTATCTTGGTGCTTCAACTGTCAGCAGGTTAAGTTCGAGCACATGAGACCTGGTGGATTGATGCAACAACTTCCCATTCTTTAGTAAAAGTGGAAAGGGATTACTATGGACTTCATAGTTTGTTTGCCATGCACTTCTCGAGGGTTTGACTCTATTTGGGTGATTGTTGATAGGCTGATTAAGTCTCTACACTTCTTGCTAGTTCGTTCTTCCTGTAGTGAAGAGTGGTTGGCTTAGATTTACCTTTGTGATATTATTTATTTGCATAGGGTCCCAACTTCTATTATTTTAGATCGTAGCACTCAGTTCACATCTCAGTTTTGGAGGACTATTCAGCGAGACTTAGGTACAGAGGTTCAACTTAGTACCACATTTCACCCTCAGATCGATGGACACTTTGAAAGGACTATTTAGGTCCTGGAGGACAGGTTACGGGATTGTGTTCTTGACTTTAGAGGTTCTTGGGATCAGTATGTGCCATTGGTGAAGTTTGCTTATAATAGCAGTTATCATTCGAGCATTGGCATGGCACCTTTTGAGGCATTGTATGGTAGGCATTACAGATCACCAGTGGGTTGGTTTGATGGTTTGGAGTCTAGGCTGCAGAGTACAAATTTTCTTCGTGATTCCTTAGATAGAGTCTGGGTGATTTAGGATAGACTTTGGGCAGCCCTAAGTAGGCAGAAGAGCTACACAGATTGTAAACTTCATGCCTTAGATTTCAGTGTTGGTGACCTAGTGTTTCTTCATGTATCGCCCATGAAGGGCGTGAGAGATTTGGTAGGCGGGGCAAGATTAGCCCCAGGTATATTAGACTATTTGAAATCCTTTAGAGAGTTGATGGTGTTGCCTATCAGTTAGCTTTGCCTCCGCTGTTTTCATCTATGCACCCAGTTTTACATGTATCGATGTTGAGACGATATGTTCTGGATGAGCCACATGTGTTGCAGTGGGATACAATTCAGTTGGATGAGAGTTTAGCCTTTGTTGAGGAGTCGGTTGCTATTCTAGCTAGAGATGTCAGGAGGTTGAGGTCTAGAGAGATTCTGGTGGTTAAGGTTCAGTGGAGGCACCATACGGTTAAGGAGGCTACCTGGGAGACTGAGAGAGAGAGATACGAGCTCAGTATCTACAGTTATTTGAGCTTTCAAGTACTCTATCATTCTTGACTTTTGAGGATGAAAGTCCTTTTTAATAGTGGATGATGTAATGACCCTTCTGGTTATTCCTATGTTTATGCTTTCTTTGTACTTTTAGAGCTTGATTGTAGCGGCCCCAAGTTATTTATGACTTGCTGGGATTGGTGGTTTGGTGCCATAGCCGTTCATTTGGTATTTATGGCCATTTCCCTGTTTTAGACCTTAAACTTAGGAAATCATTGACTTCGGTCAACATTCTTGGTAAACGTGCTCAGAATCAAATTCCAATAGTTTCGTTAGCTCTGGAGCATGGATTTTTATCTAGGTGGACCCTTGGCCGGGGTCTAGGAGCTTTTAGTTTTATTTTGTGTTGCTTTTTGTGTTTTCTAGGTACTTGAATAGAGAAGTTTGACTTTGGTCAACATTCCAAGAAGACGTCCTTGGACTGAAATTTCATTAGCACTATTAGCTCTTGAATGTCGTCTTTGGGCTAGAGGGACCTTTGGTTCAGGGCTCGAGGCTTTCGGACTCATTTTGGGGTGTTTAGTTTAGTTTTGGCTTTAGGTTGGTTATGGGCGTGGAGCCCACTTTCCATTAAACCGACATCCGTTGGGATTTTCGTTGATTTCATTGAGTTTGGAATGCTGTTTTTGGTATGGTAGCATAGTTCATTAGTGCATGCGAGGTCCCAGATGAGTCCTGTGGGCCCATACGAAGACTTTTTCCCCTTAAGTTTTCTGCTAATTACTATTGCAGGTGCAGGCCTCAGGCCTTAATTACGACCACAAGGGAATCCATCATGATCGGATGGTCTTTCCCGTTGTTCATCACGACAGCGAGGGTCCCTTCATGCAATCACATTGAAGGGCCTATGGACCCAACTCTCTCTATTCTATGCTTCACGAGGTTCCCTTTTTCTACCGCGATAAAGCCCCCCCTCCTTATTCCTTGTGACCTTATGGCTAGTCCTTGCGATCGCGATGGACTAGCCAGCGTGGTCCTCGCAACCGTGTGGGATCCCTTAACGATTGCGAAGAAGGACCCCTAGCAGTATTAATAG
Organism: Jaltomata sinuosa; assembly: GCA_003996215.1. NCBI lineage: Eukaryota > Viridiplantae > Streptophyta > Magnoliopsida > Solanales > Solanaceae > Jaltomata > Jaltomata sinuosa. The sequence goes on from QJPP01003668.1 coordinate 24,933, forward strand.
TCCCCTCTTTGTTTTCAACTCTCCAAAAATGCATATCCTTCATTGTTATCAGCTCAAACTCCCCTTTTCTCAGTATAACTTCAATTCCAGGCGTTAAGGTGATAATTCTCGGTTCCGTGACTGTTCTCTTGCCCCCAATTAGGTAAGTTCCTTGTTATTTCCGTTACATTCCCCTTTGATTGCTCTTATTGATTCTTGTAGTTCAAGGGCTGTCTTTGAGCCCTTCCTCTTGCTCTTTTCCCCTTGAATTTTGGAGCATGCACTCATGGGAGTGTTGTGATCATTGTGTGCTTTTTCATTTTTGGCTTTGGGTTATGGGGCCCATGAGCCCACTTGTGATCCAAATTTTGACCCGGCTATACTTTTAGCAATATGGTTATTATTAGTCTTGTTTTAACGCGTAGATCACCTTCTTGATAGTGTGATTGCTTTTTGGATCTTCTCGAAGCAGTTTGGGCTTGGACATCATCGTTCCAACATTTTGTCATTGGACAACACGTAGGTTATGATCTTCTCCCTATTAGACTTTGCGTATATAGGTAATAACTGTACAAATTAGCATCCTTGTATTGGGTTTTATTAGATTGGCACCCCATACCTTGTCCGCTTCATTTTGGTCCATATTATTTCACTCGTATCGTTGAAGTATTTGTTGTAGTTGGTAGTATTACCCTTGTGGTCCTGTGTGGCCTTGTATTTGACTCTGGACCATAGAAGGTGGGTTATTTGGGAATTTCTGTGAGTCCCGGACATCGATATTATGATTGTAAAACTAGTTATCTATGTTGTGGAGATATTGGAGCCTGTGTAGGGCCGATGGGTTGATTATGAGCCGTTGGGCTATTTTTTGCGTTTGGCATACCATTATCATCCATATAAAGTGATTTTCTGCATGTTTTACTACTATTTTGGTTGCGGGCCTACTATAAATGGTTTTCTAAAAACTTACATGGCCACGAGAGCCCGTTGTCGATAAAGATGGTTATAGAAGTGTTTGGAATAGATTTTTATGGATCTTCTTGGGGTAAAAGAGTTAAAATGATGATTTTGTAACTGGTTTTCATACTTATACTAGACTCGGCTGAGCCGTAGTGCTAGCCGTGTTTTGCTATTGACTTGAGATTGTACTAGGCTCGGTCGAGCTGAGCGAAATATTTGTTTTTACTACTGTTTTAGACCCATATACACCCTGGTCACCCTTTAAGAGGATTTTGAGACTTGTTTTACTAATTTAGACCTGGATAGACTCCGGACATTCATTTTGAGATTTTGGTTACTGGTTTGGATCCGGATACACTCCAGACTCCGTTTTAGCCAACAACCAACCAATTGCCCAAAATGAGTTCAGAAGCCTCGAGACCCTAACCAAAGGTCCCACTAGTCCAAATTCAATGTTACAAAGCTAACAACGCTAAAGGAATTCCCATTCGAGCCCATCTTCTCAGAATATTGACCAAAGACAACTCTTCCAGCTTTAAGAGTTCCAAAATAGAGAAACTTTTGTAAAACACAAAAAAAAACCCAGGAACTGAACTGTCAATCCCGACAAGTCATAAATGACCAGTAGTCATTGTAGGAAAGCTCAAAATACTGAAAACACATGAAAATAGAGAAATGACCTGAGGGGTCATTACCCAACCATATAGAGCTTATAGTGAGAGTATATAAATCATACTTGGTATCACCATAGCCTCCACTCTAAAACCATAACCAATTATGCTATAGAAAACCACGTAAGCAATAATAGTATGAACCAACTCACAACAACCACAAAATTACAGTCAAACCATAAGCAAAACTTATATATCTCATTATATCATAAATTAAACTAATCCAACAGACCAAAACTTCTAGCCAAATTGCACTCTCATACTTTAACACCTCGTATATTCAACCAGTGTTTAGACAATACTTAGGAGATATTGCATACTATATTTCTAGGGTTAACAGTTACTTTTATGGACCATAGCTCCAAAGAATGCTCTGTATGTCACACCCCAAACTCGAGGGGCGCAACTGGCACTTGATATCAAAACATAGGCCCAGGATGACCTTGCTGAACTATTCGCCAATGGCTCATGGAGATAAGTTGGTAATCTACCAACTTATTGAGCCTTTATTCATGAATTATTGCCATATTTTGACAAGATTTAGAGGTACTTATTGCCTTTATTGATGCATTTGTAAGTACTCTTGGTCAAAAGTAGAAAATAAGGATTTGGACCCAAACGATCTTAAAAGAGTTGAAGTGTGAAGGTGATCAAAAGCACTGAAGGATCTGCCGAGAGGTGCGGCCGTCGTGCGATCCGTACAATAGCTGGTGCAGTCTGCACCTCCTTCACATGACACCCAAACTTAGCTGGAGTTACTGGTTGACTGGAGTAGCAATGTGTGATGTGCATAGCACGTGGTGCAACCATACATCATGTTGCACATTGTGTCGTACCATGCTCGAGGGGCAATTTTGTCCAAAATTTTTTAGTTCCACCGACTTTACACTTCAAATTTTTTACCAACTATTGTGACCATTCAAGATTTTGTCACTCTGAAATGTAAAGTCGGTAATGGAATCAATCTGACACTCATCGAGAATATAAGTTTTGTTTTCCTCTGAGGATTGCTACCACCTCCTATTGGAGAGTGTTTTTGAGTGTTATCATGGACCAACACCAACAATATTATCTTTCATTAAAAAGAGCATAACTTCTTCATATGGATACAAAATGCAATGATTCTTGTTGTGTTGGTTCTGAAATTTTGTTATGGATCTAATGGTACTAATGGAGTTAGTCTCTCATGTGAATTGAGATGGAGCAAACACCTTCAAAAATATTTGTGAAAAGTTGCATGGCAAATAATGACATTAGTGACAACTCCTTTAATATTTTTGTGACTCTTAACTCATTAGTGGTGATAATTTTAAATGTAGAATGCAACTCTATTTGTTATTGTTTAGGAAATAAAATTGACCGATCTTGAATAGTTCGCATGCTATTTGTGGTGAGATTTTGTGGAATAATTCTTGTACTTGCTTGTGTCAACTAAAACTTGCTCGGTTAGTAATTCAATGCTAGTCTTGATTGCATTTGGTTGAAGAAATGATCTTAGGCCTTCTTTGCAATTTTTGGACTATTTGTATTACTAGTGACCCCATTTGAGTTTAATATCTTTTCTTTGGCAACCCCATTACAAGCATTGAACCATTTTGAAAATGATCCCTATTTTGAACCTTCCCTCTTTGAATGCTAAAAATGTGAAATTAAGGCTAAAAGTCTAAGTTTGGGGTGATTGATAAACACCGTAGAGGAAATGAGCAATACATGGTGGTTTGTGGCAAGCATTAATAGAATTTATCAAAGAAAGGGTAAAGTTGAAAAAAAATGCAAAAATGAGAAAAAAAAAGAAAAAAAAGAAGAAGGAAAACCTCCAAGGTGAAAATAATGATGAAAATTGGGGCTTCAAATGAAATAAGTGAAATAATGCTTTATGTTGCATGAAAATGGAAAAGATAATGGCTTTGCTTTCAAATTGAAAAAGTTGCATAGTGTTCAAGGAAGATGAAGTCACTTTAATCTAAAATGCTTATCCTACCCTTCCCCAAGCCTATATTACAAGTTTGGAAAAGTCATTTGAGATCTCCGATCGGTTGCTTTTGAGTTAGTGGCGAATGAAAATAAGGGCAAGCTTATGATATACTTGTTGGTACTTGAATTTTTTTTATGAGTGTGAGTGTTTGTGCATTTGTCCCTTGTGTTACACATGTGCATAGTCTGTCTTGGAACTTTTGTTCTTGTGAGGGCATGTGAATTAGGATAGTTGGTGCTATTGATAAATTTCAAAAATGAGTCAAATGAGAATGTTTTGTAAATTAGTGGTTTTGAGTCACTTCTTGAAGATTGGTTGTTGTCACTTGGTTGTTGTTATAGTTCCATTGCATCCTAGAAATGGTGTTTTGAAAAGAGGGGATTGTTTAGATAAAGTTGACATGTGATTGACTAATCATTAGCACCAATAGAAGTCATGCTTTGTGCTTAAAATGGATTCTCCTTGGCTTGTCGTGAGGTCAATGCACTTTTTCTGTTGTGCTCTTTGAATTAGAGTTTTGGATTTTTGTTGAGTACAAGCAATAGTTCAAGTTTGGGGGTTTGATAAGTTGGTATTCTACCTACTTATTTATCTCTTAATCTCATGCCTTTACTATTATAATTGAGAAAAATCATGCAATTGACACAATTTACTTCTATTTTACAAGTTTATGTGATTTAGAAGTGATCGGGAAGGATTTGGATGAAAACAAGTCAAAATGGAGCCATTTGGAGATTGCTGATCACTGGAAGTGAAGTGTTCTTCGTGACCGCAAGCTATAGTGCACGCGATCGCATTCAACAGGAAGTCAAAGCTTCGTGATTGTGAGGCAGTATCACGCGACCGTGATGAAGAAGATAACAGAACATCGCAATCATGAGGAATACTCACGTGACCGCGATGAAGGAAAGCATCAGTGACTGGATAGATTTGGAAAATCATATTTTTGAAACACCAATCCACATAAAAACACCTCTCAGCCATTTTTAAAAGAGATCTTGCTACTGTTTATCAATCAATTCATCCTTAGCCTAAGAGTGAACAACTTTTGGCTAGCTTGGAGAGCAAGTTCATCATTCAACACCATTGGAGTAAAGATTGGAAGCTTTTATTGTGAAATCTTTAGTTTCTTTCTTAAACTCTTGCTTTGTATTGCTAAATTCATAGGTGTATTGGTTGATTTGAGATTTCAATAGTGTGTTAGAGATAAAAATATTTGGGTTTGATTTCTTTTCATGTGCTTTAATAATTTATTAAATACTTTCTAGTTTATGAATTGGGTCTTTGATTTTCTAATTAATCTTGTGCTTGAATTGATTCTAAAGGGAGTGATCAACCCTTGGACTTGCATCTTTTACCTTGATTTGGCTTGAAAGAGTGAATTTAGGTGAGGAAAGGTTAATTTGCACTAACTTGAGGCTTTAACCCTCATTTAAGGAATTGGCTAGAAATAGTGATTCTAGTGTTTCCATATTTGGAATAGCTTTGTTAACACTTGGCTGGGTTCGAGAGAACTGGTTTAGAAATATTTGCCAATGGTCGAGAGTTGTTGGTAGATCCTTAAAATTTCAAGTCTTCTTTAATTTGACCCATGATTAATCTAGTAAGTAGTTAATAAACATGTAATGGATCATATAGATTTGAAGCAAATCCCATTCCCAAATCTCCCTTGTGATCCTTGCGTTGGGAAGATTGGTCAACTTCACAATTGAAATATCGTTCGTATTTTTAAACAACAAACCCCCCAATCCTTTTTATTCCTTTTTTCTCCTTGAACTTCATAAGTTCCTCTAATTCTTTATTATCTCAATAGCCTTTACATTGTTCTTTGTGGGATCGACCCCGACACTCATTGGGTTACTTACTTTTTTGTACGATGATCATAACACCTCATTTGGTAGAGTGCTTTTTAATGTCATCAGCATCACACACTTGAAATAAATGATGAAGTCGCTATTTCAATTAAGAGGAATGAATGAGACAAGTTGTGTGGCAAATCTCGAGGAAAACCTTGAAGGTCCATGCCAATGACTTGAGAAGCTTGATAATCTTGTTTTGAATGACAAATCCCCTGCTTTTGAATGAGAAATGAAATCTTTTTTGATAAATGTTTTGAAATAAGCACTTGCCTTGAGAATATGGTGATACCAATTAAGATAAGTATTGTAGTTGAGTCTTTTGTTTGTTATTTTCTTAGGTTTTAGAGTTTAGATTAATCTTGTGTGCAATTGGGTTTTAGAACCTAAATCATTCCTTACCTTATAAGTATCTTGCTTGAGGACAATCAATAGTTCAAGTTTGGGGGTTTGATAAGTTGGTAATCTACCAACTTATTGAGCCTTTATTCATGAATCATTGCCATGTTTTGATGAGAATTAGAGGCACTTATTGCCTTTATTGACGTAAATGCAAGTACTCTTGGTAAAATGAAGAAAGCAAAGAAATTAAACCCAAAGAGCTTAAAAAGAAGTTGAAGTACGAAGGTGATTAGAAAGGGAAAGAATCTATAAAGAGAGGCAAAGTGATGTGCGAGCCGAAAAGTGGCACCTGCAAAATGCACATGGAGGATCAGAAACTGCCTGAGCAGTCACTCACAGATGAGCCACACTTGGTCAAGGGAAATTGCCCATTCTCTAGCACCTGAATTGCACATGGCTGAAACTTTACAGCCTAAAGAGACAGGCACATGAGATTCACAAATCTCAAGGTTCAATTGTAGGTGCCGTCGCAGCTCACATCGTACATGCCTCGAAGGGAAATTTTGTCTAATTATGTCTGACATATTTGGGAAGGTTTTAAAACCCTTTTTGGGATATGTACTAAGAATTATTCAGCAGTTTTTACTTTCTCAAGGAAGAGTAGAGAGAGTACACTTTCTTCTTCTTCTTCCTAATTGAAAAACACCATTTGTAAGAAATTTGGAGCTTGGAATTTGAACTTAGCTCATATAATGAATGGAATTTCAGGAAACCCAATTTGTATCTTCTCTTATTCCTTTGATATGAGTAGCTAAATTCTATTCTAGGCGTGTGTGAATGATGGGTGTTTGAAATTGGGAATGGGTGTTGATTATTTAAGCTAATATTTGATTATTTAGTATGGGTCTATTGAATTCTTCATTTTTAATTATAAAATTGATAATTGCAAATATTAATTTAGTTTACTAATTAATTAATTGCTTGAAAGAGGAGTTCATGAATTAGGTAAGAATTCAATAGTGGGGATTCGAGATTTTCATCCCAAATCAGGGCTAGAAATAGTTTGATTTTAGGAAATACTAATCTAAGAGCCAAATCTAGAGATAGTTTGACTCACCTAAGTGCTAATTGGTTGGTTTGATGATTAAACTATGGGGCTTGAACAAAGACCATAGTAAGTATGCTTAGATTTTGTTGAGGAGCTGGTGTTATTCAAGACAGAGATGTCAGGAGATTGAGATCTAGAGAGATTTCAATAGTTAAGGTTCAGTTGAGGCACCAGCCAGTTGAAGAGGCTACCTGGGAGACCGAGAGAGAGAGATGCAGGCTCAATATCCGCAGTTGTTTGAGCCTTCAGGTACTCCATTGTTCTTGACTTTCAAGGACGAAAGTCCTTTTTAGTAGTGGATGATGTAATAACCCTTCTGGTCATTCCCACGTTTATTCTTTCTTTGTACTATTAGAGCTTAACTATACCGGTCCTAAGTAACTTATGGTTTTCTTGGACTAGTGGTTCAATGCCCTGGCTGTTCGTTTGGTCTTTATAGCCATTTACCTATTTTAGAGCCTAAACTTAGGATATCATTCACTTTGGTCAACATTCTTGGTAAACATTCTCAGAATCAAATTTCAACAGTTCCTTCATATACTTGGAATACTCAGGCATTTATAGCAATGCATCCACCAAAGGGACATTCGTGGAGAGTTGCTTTAGCATACCAAGAAATTTGCCAAATTGGGTGTCTTCCTTCTTTTGTTTTAGCCCTTGTGGAAATGGAAGGGGCACTTTGGGAAAGGCTTAGAGGTTTTGGAAGACTTGTCCCCTTTTTCTTTATCAATATTATCCCTCACTTGAAGAGTGGCATTTTTAACAACATTATTAAGCACCATCGGTTGATCTACCTTTGTCTCTTTTCGGAGATTATAGCATCAAGCTTGGGAATAACATCATTTTCTGATAATGATTCAACTTGCTTTTCCTTCAGTTGAGACTTGACGACCATCTTTTCTCCCCCCAAAATAATCTCAATATCCTCTACCATATCACTAAGCACTTTTTCACCCCTAGTCGTGATTTCTATGCAATGAGTATCATTCTTAGGGTTCGGATGTGTATTACTAGGAAGTGTGCCCTTAACCCTTGGATTCATTTCAGCGGACATTTGAGTCATTTAGGCTTTGAGATGCTTCAAGGAATCCGAATGAGAGCTTACAGTTTGGTTTAGGGTGAGCACCTCACTCTTTAATTTTTGGATACCCACATTGGTTGACTTAACTCTTTTTAAGACTCTAGTAAGCATATCTTCCATCTTAAAACTTTTGGGGTCACTCACAAATGCTTGAGTTTGATTAGCATCGGCCTTAGGAGGAGGGACATACGTATTTTCACTTTGATTATTGAATTGATCTTGTTCCTTGTCTTTATCTCTCTAATTGTCATCACGCTTTTGGTCTCATTCTCGATCTCTAAAATTGCCATCCCGCTCCTATGTCCCCAATTACCTTTGCAATCTTTGTTCCAACCTTGATTCCCATTTACTTTTCTCCAAGATCCTTGATTTGCACCTTGGTAACTAGGACGGGAACCCACACCTTGGTAAAGTGAGCCTCTTCATCCTAAAGGGAATGCATATCATGATTATGCACACTACTTCCTTGGGCACCAATGACGTTCACACTTTTAGTACATGCACCCATGAAATGCTTAGTAAGCAAGTCCAATTGAGTCATTATTTTTTCCATAACTTCTTCCCTCTCTTCATCTTTTTGTCTCATCTCCTTAGTAATAATCATGGAGGTAATATCTATTGCCACCTTGGCATCCCTAGTGTGCCAAGCATGGTTAGTTTTTGTCATTCCATGAAGAAAACCTCTAGCAACACAAAAAGTTTGATCCATAAAAGAACCACCATTTGGATTACAAGCCATCGCTTTGTTAATGGCATCCAAGGAGCTATAGAAATTTTGTAGCAATACCTTATCCGAGAGACCATGCATTGGACACTGTTGTAGATTCTTCTTGAAATGTAACCATGCCTCATGGAGAGGCTCATTTGGCATTTGTTGGAAGCTTGTGATTTCATCCCTAAGTTGAAACATGCGAGACAGAGGGAAGAATCACACAATAAAAGCCTTCGTGATCTCATTCCAAGATGTAATGGAACCTTTCGGGAACTTCTCAAGTCATGTAGTAACTTCCTCCATCAAGGAGAATGAAAAGAGGCTCAAGCAAATTGATTCTTGGCTAATATTTGTGATATTGAATGGTTGGCATATATTCACAAAATTCTTAATATGGCGATTTTCACTTTTTTGGGAAGTCTGCCAAATATAGCCTTAATTTCCAACAAGTATAGCATCATGTTGCTGACAAGAAATACATCATTCCCTGTCGTTGGAGGTAGGCAAATAGATCTAGACAATCCTGCATGTCCTATAGGGTCATCATCATCTATTTGGCTATCAAAGCTAGCTCATCACTAGCATTGTTGCTCATGTTATCTCATATCAAGAGTCAAAACCAACAAACAATGTGAATTAAAAATAATGTGCAAACAAAAGTTAATCAAAAGACAAAAAGGGAAATCTATAACCCTAATCTCCTTTGCTTACTTGTGGTGGTTCGAGAGAATACACGAAATATATGCTCGATTGGTCAAAAGATGGTGAAGCATACCTTTAGCCAACACAACCTAGGTGTTAATCGGGTGAAAGTCTTGTAAATTGAATTCCCATTCCCAAGTCTCCCTTGTTGTCCTTGCTTGGCGAAAGCAAGGTGAAAGCCATTGATCAATTTATCTTTTATTTTATTTTCTTTTATCTTTAGTTGTAGCCTAAAACCCTCCTTTTTAGATATCTTTTCCTTTTTTTGTTAATTAAACTTCAATAAGTTGATTGGATTCTCTATAAGCTCGATCGCGACTACATTGTTACCTTGGGTATGACCCCGACACTCGTTGGAAATTATAAATTTTATTTTCCTCTGACAATCGTTCTCACCTCCAACTTGGGGAGCATGATTTGAGCATTATCAATTATCGTTCGGGGTTTCTTGGAGCGATTCAGGCTTGGATTTCGTTGTCCCAGCAGCTTGACATCGGACGATAGGTAGGTTACAGTCTAAACTCCCTAGACTTAACATATATCGAATTAAATTGTACTAGCTGGAATCCTTAGGTTAGGTTATTAGGTCGGTACCACAGACCTTGAATGCTTTTCCATGATTCGCTCCATTTCTTCCCTCCGTTGTATGTAGTATTCTTCGTACTTGATGTTATCACCCTTATGGTCCTGTGAAGCCTTATTTGACTTCGGAACGTAGTTGGTGTGATATTTGGAATATCCGTGAGTCTCAGACATCATTTTTATTGATATAGTGTTGGCTATCCCAAATTTAGAGTGATCCTTTCTCAAGCAAAAGCCCAAATTAGAAAGCTAAGTCAATGTTTGCAACCATTGACTATAAATTCAAGCATGGAGAATTCAATAGACCCAAATGATAAATCAAGATAAAGCATAAGATTTAGAATTAAAAACCCAAAATAAGTATTATCTCTAACACAAAACCCAAATCTCTAGTCAACAATTACACCAGTAAAATAGCAATTAAGAGCAAGAGTTAAAGAATGGAAACTAAGGATTTTACAACAAAGAGCATCCAAATCTTCACTCATATGGTGTTGGTTGATGAACTTGCTCTCCAAGCTTGCCAAAAGTTATAAAAATAGGCAAAGATGGCTTCCAAAACAACTGAGGAGTCTTTTGTATCAATTGGGATTTCGAAAAGTGGGAATTTCAAAATTTGTCCTGCAACTGATGATGCCTTCGTCGTGTTTGCGTGATCATGCTTCGTGATTGTGAGGTTCTGTGTTTTCTCTCCATGCGGTTGCATGGTCTCAACCTCGCGGTCGCGTAGTTCTGACTTGTTCCTCCACGCAGTCACGTGGCTTCACTTCGCGGTCGCATAGTTTTAGCTTTCTCCTTTTGCATCACGGTCGCGTGATTTACTCTGGCGGTCGCGATGAGTAACTTGGTGTCAGTGATCATCAACTCCTTTTAGCTACCATTTGACTTGTTTTCACTAGAATCTTTCCGAACTCTTCTATAACACAAAAGCCTATAAAATAGAAGAAATTCGTGTCAAATTGCACTATTTATCCCCTTTATACTAGCAAAGGTGTAATATTAGAAGCTAAATAAGTAGGTCGAATACCAACTTATCAAACCCCCAAACTTGAACTATTACTTGTCCTCAAGCAACTTAAAAATTCTAACTCAAGAGGCATACAACACAAGTGCAAATGACAATACCACAAGCCAAGAAAAACCTATTTCAAGCACCAAGCATGACTTCGGTTGGTACTAATGATAAGTCAATCACATGATAACTTACTCTAAGCATTCCCCTCATTTCAAAACACAATTAAATGATGCAATGGAACAATAAGAATAATCAAGTGACAACAACAAATCCTCGAGATGTTACTCCAACTACTAGCTTACCAAAACATGCTCATTTGATTCATTTTCAGAGTTTATCAATGTCACCTACTATCCTAATTCGCATGCACTCACAAGAACGAAAGTCATAAGTACACATTATATAAAAAGACAATCACAGGGGGCAAATACAAACACTCACACTCACAAAGAATTTCAAGAAAAGAAAAACAAAGAAGCTACAAGAAAAGAAACTAACAACCTAAACCATTAACTCCATCCATAACAGCAAACAAACCCGACAAGGGCACATCATTTTAAAAACAACCCCGAGAGCACAACTTTTAGTTTATACACAAACTTTATCATTTTAGCACATAAACAGTCCTACCATAACTTGAAGAGTTAAAATCATACACCAAACAAATGTGCCAACTTGCTTAAACAACTTTTGTTGGCTCGAACAGGAGTATATACATCTTGAATATACAATCAAATACCCATTTAATATTTCATAATTTCAGCAGGTAAAAATAAATAAGATAAACATCAAAAGTGAGTCTAGTCTGTGCAAATCACAACAAATTCTCTAAACAGTAAATCTAGAAAGCCCAACTGCCTTGTATTGTGACTCAGTTTTGAATAGGTAAATGAAAAAACTAAGATTTGTAGTATTCACAAAAATTATAAGCACATGTCTTGGAGTTGCAAATAGTAAAGAGTAATAAAAAAAATATTTCGTACAACAAGATATACTCAAATTACTAATAGAAGTACATAGAAAATTTCTAGATCAAAAAACTGGACAGTTGTCATCCTGTATTGTGTCCCATTTTTTTAATCCATAACAACAAAAATAGATTTTGAAGTAAACATAAGAGTTATATATTTATGTGTTATATTTCTAAAACATACTTTTTCACTTAAAATGGAGCTCTATTAGATGAGTTATGCTAAAATTACTTAATGCTACACAGTTCAAAAATAATTTTTTATTACTTACCACAAAGGAGGGATTGTGTTGAGTTCCAATTGAAAGAACAAGTTTTCGTAGGTTACTTTGTGGGGGAACATGCTAATTAGAGTGTTATGAGGTTTCCTTATCCTTAAGGAAACAAAAATCTGAGAGGGGGTGATATATATATATATAAGAAAAAGTGTCTGCCCAAAAATTACATAGGGTTGCCTGCTCAAAGTATGATTAAATCTCTTATATTTCACTATTATGGTCAATATAATATCTTTATAGTATTATGTAAATATCCCAAGATAATTCCTTGAAATACCGTCACCATTTAAGGTAAACAAATTTTCAAACATTGCCAAAATTTGAGTTAAGAAACTCTAAAGTAGAACGTGTCCTTATTATCAAGGAATGGTCTATTGAAGTGTGTATATTAGTCTAAATATTTGGAGGTGTTAAAAATCTCTTCCTTTTAACAAAATTTCATCTTGAAATTTAACTGACACTAGTCCCGAAATAAATATGAATATTGGATTTGCATGTCTGCCTCTCCCTCCCATGTGGCTTCTTTATCAGAAATATTTATCCAAAGTACCTTCACTAAGAAAATTCTCTTATTTCTAAGTTGTGTTACTTCACGCGCCAAGATCTGGATAGGTTCTTATTCATATGTAAATTCAGGATTAACCTTAATAGATTCAACAGGGAGAACATGGAATAAATTTGACCAACTCTAAATATAGAAACATTGAAGACATTGTGGATCTTTTCTAACTCAGGTGAAAAAGTTAATTTATATGCAACTAGGCCAACTCTCTCAAGTTCTTCATATGTTCCAATAAATAGAGAGCTAAGTTTCCCTTTTTGGCCAAATCTCATAATCTTTTTCCTTGGAAACACCTTTAAAAATATTTTATCGCCAATTTGATGCTCAATTTCACGCCTCTTAAGATCAACATAATATTTATGTCTATCTAAAGCAATTTTTAGATGATCCTTTATTATTCTTACCTTATCTTCCTTTGGTTGCACAATTTCAAGATCATAAGTTTTTTTTCACAAACTTCACTCCAATCAAGAGGAATTCGACATTTTCTTTTATATAAAGCTTTATAAGGAGGAAGGCCAATACTTGATTGGTAACTTTTATTGTAAGAATATTCTATCATGGCCAAGTGTTTGTCCTAACTACCCTCAAATTCAATAATACAGGATCAAAGTATATCTTCTAAAAAATTTATTACCTTTTCAGACTAGCCATCTATCTGGGATATAAAGAAGTATTAAAGTTCAACCTAGTACCCAAAGCTTTCTACAAGATTTCCTAAAATCTAGATGTAAGCCTCAGGTCTCGGGCAGATACAATAGAAGCGAGAATTCCATGTAGTATCACAATATCATTGATGTACAATTTTGCTAAATGCTCAAGTGGATAATCTACTCTTATTGTCAAGAAGTGATCACTCTTTGTTAGCCTATTGATAATCTCGATTAGGAAGACTAATCAAAATCCAAATGTGGAAATTATATAAACAAACGATATGTGAATTAAAGCTAATTAATCAAGTTTATGGGCAACAAGGGACTTTATACCCTCACCTCCCAATTAAACCTAATTAACCAACAATACCTCCTCAACCAAACAAATAGACAAACAAATAAATCAACAAATGGATGACTCTATGATTAATCAAGCAAAGAAGTTAACAAGAAATCAAAGGAATCCACCCCTAATCACTCAACTAAACTATTAGGAATTCATCCAATAGTACTATTAGGAATCCACCTAATAGATTTCTACAATAGATTAACTAATTGGGAAATACACCCAATGACTACATACTAACAATAGCAACTAGAAGCTTTCAAAATAATTCTATATTCATCAAAATCCAAGGAATGAAAATGACTAAGGCATGTATTTATAGTGTTTGCCTTGTACAACTAAAGGCCCAAAAGTGACCTAAGAGGTCCCTAAACTCGGCCCATGATGGGTCTGGTGTGGAGGCTGATGCCAAATGCACAAGGTATTATGTTGAACGCACACCTTGTGCAAAATGCTTGTGCAAAATGCACCAGTGGTTGTGCATGTCGCACCACTGGTCTAACCTTGAGGCAAAAACTCTATCAACCTCATCTTTACTTCACGCGATCATCCACAAGTCATAGATCCTTGATCTACATTCTAAAATGGTCTCCAAAGACTCTTTCTTTATAAATATAACTTGTAAGGCTTGGAGATCCTTGGCTTGCTTTAATTGGGGTGTAATGAGGTTCCTCCAAGCACCCTTTTATGCTCCAAGGGTTGGTGTGGCTTGAATCCACTTGTCTAAACCTTGAAGTATAGGTCTAGCATGAATTTCGTTGAGTGATATAGTATAATTCTCCCCTTCTTGAAAAGGCTTCGCCCTCAAATCCAAACCTTGCAAGAACATAGGTAGGACAAACAATCACAATTTCCTCATAGTATGAGGGTTAGCACATGGGTTAGCATAAATAGTAGTATGCCAAAGAGGCACATTCTCAAGATACAACCAAGAATTCCCTATTACAATGACAAAATAGTTAATATATGAAGTACAAAGGAATTGGTTGCTCAACCTATTAGGAAGATAGTACCCATTAAAGAAAGGTACCACTTGGTCACACACACAATGGAATAAACCAAATGTATGCTTACCCCTTATACATGCAACTTCAAATCAAGCATGAATATCATCGAATGCAAAAAGGTAGTAGAGAAAGGCATTTAACACTCTAGTATCATCAAAGATATTTCCATATGCAACAATACTATTCAGCTCACAAATTGTATCAAGCAAAGCACAACAACGGGGAACACCTAAGGATAGAGTGATGTCATTTGGGCACACAACACCTTCTCTTGTCACAAGAACCACGCCCACATAAGATGCATACTCACCACAAATATGAATATCATCATATGCAAAAAGATAGTAAAGAAAGGTAACAACATCAATAGCGTCAATCATGATGTACTCATATGCAAGCTTATATTTAGGCACAAGGTCCTATCATGCATATTCTCATATGTTTTTACACATGATAACAACTTTCGGTTCAACACAGAAGTGTCACCCTTTCTTGTAACACAACTCCTCAAAGGGAGGGTATCTTCAAAAATAGGCATGTTTGGGAAGGAAACGAGGGAACTTTTAGCAACACATTCATTCAAAAACACGTGGTCCTCCCACAAATTGGGTACCCTTCAATTAAGAGTTCAAGCATGCTCTCAAAAGAACATCCTAGTACTTCAAGTTGACTACCCATATGAAGGTAACAAGAAGTTGGCATCATGATCTCGATACTAAATATACCACATGGACTCTTCAACAAACAATAAATAGAGTTGGCATCCCAAACTCGAGGTTCATGCAAATTAAGCACATTGGCATCAAAAAAAGATGTAAGATGCGAGACATTAACATGTTCATGATAGGGCATATAAGCTCCCATGCTCAAGAGTCTACCTACCACTACATAAATTTTATCATGTCTCTAAGGGTCACTTTAAATCAAAAGGGATGGGTACATACCATTGGTTGAAAAGGATACCTTGACATGATCATGTTCCAATCTTAGCTTGCAAGGCATTCCCATCTTAACAATCATCTTGGACCAATAGGATTAGTCCTCTCTTGTCTCTCTCAAGTTGGAATCCTTAGAGTTGGATCCCATGATACTTGTCATTCCATTTTTGTGAGGTAAACTTTGAGGAACCTCATTGGAAGCAATCCTTTATGAACCTGCCAAAGAGAAGAATTAGTACTAGGCAAAATGCTAGTACCTTTGTTAATATGCACTACAATCTCCATGTTGATGAGTCCCACTAAAGAGCGTTCCTCATCCATGCCTTTTGAACATTTAGTTGGCTCCATATTCATAAGCAATTCATCTTCTTCATTAGCCAAGTCCACCTTCTTATGCACAAGCAATATTTTTTTCTCATTCTTTTCAATTTCTCCTTTTCGAATCACTTCCCGAAGTTCTTTCATGATCCTGTATTCCTCACTCACTTGATAGGGTGTCAAAGGTGAAAGTGTAAGATTTTGTCCTCCAAACACAAATGAGTACTTGTTAGACCTTCCATGATGTTGCAAATCCCTATCAAATTGCCATGGTCTATCAGGAAACATATGACATGCGAGCATGGGCACAATATCACATAGAATCTTATCTTGATATTTACCAATGCTAAATTTAATGGTTTCTTGCTTGGTCACCTTCATCTCACTATTGTCATTGAGCCATTGTAACTTGTAGGGGAAAGAATGCTTCTCACTTGGAAGTTGCATTCGTTCAACCAAAGTTTCACTCACAATATTTGTACAACTTCCACTATCAATGATAAGAGCACATACCTTATCCATGATCTTGCAATGAGCACGAAACAAGTTCTCTCTTCGATTAAGCTATTCTTTATCAAGTACCTATATGATTTGTCTCATGATGCATGATAAGTTCTCATTCACTTGCAAAGGCTCAACATCAATTTTTGAGGCTTCTTCGTCTTGCCTAACTATAGGCTTACCATTTCACACTCTAGAAGTTCTCCTTTTCCCAAGAGATGAGTGAAATTTACATTCTCCTCTTACTTCTCTTTATCACAAACCAAGGGTTCTTCTTCATTAAGATTATTGTTGTTTCTTTTGTCCTCACACTCCTCCTTATTATCCGTACAATATCCATCAAACAAGGCCACAATGGGTCTTCTATTAGGATATTCACTTGTGATGTGTCCTCTACCTTGACATATAAAACATTGAATGGTAAAAGGACAAGGAATTTTAGGTTTAACAAATGTACCTCCTTTAACCTTGTCATCCCCTTTCACCTTGTAGTCGGTTTTAGCTTGAGTAGCTTGACCACTACCTTTGGAATTCTCATGGATAGATGACGACTTCTACTTATCTTCATTCTTTCTCCATGATGAATTTGAGGTAAAATTGGACTTGTATGCTTTCTCCTCTTTCAAGTCCCTTTCAATCGTAGAGGCATCATGAAAAGCCTCCTCTAAACTTGCATAGTGTTGAAGTCTCATGGGTTTTGAGATGTCTTGTCTCAAGTTTGTAACAAATAGGATCATTGTGTTTAGTATAGGCTCATCAACTTTGGACCTCATTCTCAAACTCTCAAACTCATCATAATATTCTTCAATATTTTTGGCATCTTGTCGAAGCATGTACACCTTCTTGAGTACCTCTTGATGATAAGTAGGTGTAACATACCTCACTTCCATTAAGGCTAGAAACTCTTGCCATGTAGCCAAATCATGAACACAATCTCGGGCTCGTTCTCTAACTTTGGACTCCCACCATATTAATGCATACCCCTCAACTTGAGTAATGGCGTACTTGGCTTTCAAAGCATCAAAAATGTTGTTGGTGAGAAAGATCCTTTCACTTTGTAACCTCCAATCAAGGAATTCGTCCATATCACTACTATCTTTGAATGTTACAAGAGTTAACTTGATCGTGTGCAATCCTCTATCTTGGTTACCACGATCTCCTTGACGATAACCATATCTATCATCATAGTGACCACCATATATTTCACCCCGATCACCATAATGATCTCTCATGGTGATCATCAAACCATTCACCTCGATCTTCATTATCTTGCCATCTTGCACCTTGATTTCTACCATAACCTCTGGGTTACACTCGATCTTTCGGTGCACTATAACCTTGTCGTCCACCATATTGAGGTCCATCATAGCTCCTATTAGCATTTGCTTCCTCAAACTCATCGTAGAGTGGATTGTGATGGCTATCATGGTAAGGCTCTTGGTTTTGGTTATGTGGTGCATGAAAGTTAGCATGTGATGCATTTCAAAGTGGAGTTCGATTTTAGTTTGCTACAAAAGGACGTTCCTCTTGTAGCGGGTAATTTGGATGAGTGGAGCTTTTTCTAACATCGTTCGGATAGTTAGACATTTGGAAAGGAGGTTGTTGGATTTGTAGGGTGGGGCTTGGGTTGTTTCAGGGGTTGCATAACTCACGTGCATGCTCTGGGGTAATAGTCATTGAGGAACTCGTGTTCCTATTTTCTCCTGACCCATGAGTGGTATGAGGTGAGTCCTCCCGATTAGGATTCTCAACAATCACCATTCGATCCTCCATATGATCCATCCTTCCATTCACATTAGTCATGCTTTGATTTAAATCCGCTATTTTCCCATTTATCTCCACTATTTGCATTGTGATTGAGGTAAAGGCCACCTAGACATCAAAGGAACCCTTTCCTTCATAAACACAATCAAGTACCCTTGACATTGTACTTGAAAAATTAAACACATGAGGTTAGTATTAAAGTTCCTCACCCTCTCATATGTGAACGTTCAACTTACCTCCTAAGCGTCTTCCAAGGATTGATAGTGAACTCCTTTTGCTCAACCAAGTCACAAGTCGCCTATACTTTGTTGAGGAATGGATTCTTTTTTCCTGAAAGAAGGAAGACTCAAATCAAACGGACGGAGCCAAGAAGGTTTCCAATGAATGATCAAATGATAAAAGCTCACAAACAATTGGTACGAAATAAAACGGACACAAGAGATCTAATTACAAATAAGTAGAACAAATACTCATTGTTAATTAGTATTAGGATTTCTAGATGACAGAAGAATCAAAGAAATGAAACTAAGAAGATTAAACCTGAGATTTGATGGAGGAAATTGGTTCTCCAACTTTCAGCTCGTGCCAAGGCTGATGCAATTCACCCAAGGGAGAGTGCCCGTCGTACCTTGACTTCGCACCCCAAAACAGAATGTTGATCTTTCTAGGGTGAAGTTCTGGTGTGATTTGCACCAAGCAAAGTGCTGGTCGCACCTCACTTCGCACCTGCCCTAGGCAGAACGTTGTAGCTTCCGCGTTGTACTCATTTTTCAGCTTTTGGTACTTTTTTCTTCTTAGTACTTGCCCTTTTTGGTAAATTATCTTTTGTACAAACACAAGTACTCTTTCCTTTTGCTTCTCCTTTGTATTCAACTCCTTTATTTAACCTTCTTCTTCAACAACACCTTGAAGAACACCAAGAATAACTTATGAATTTCAAATTTGCAACTCTCTCAATTTATATTAGAATGACTCCAAATTTGTAACGTAGCCTCTCCTCGATACAGAGAACAAAGACCAATACGAATTAGAATCAAATCAAACCAAATTAAAGAGACCCATTTTGTGTTCTTCAAGTTCTTCAAACTTCCAAAATGGTAGATCCTTCAAACCTCTACCAATTTTCTTCAAACTTGAGATTCAAGCTCCCTATGAATAGGAGATCAAAGCCCAATAGGTTTGAATCCTTCAATAAACTCAGATCTTGAACTTGTTCTTCAAGCTTCTTCACCCAACAATGGTGAATTCTTCAATTCAAATCCAAACAAGCTTAAATCTCAGATCTAGACTCAATTGATACTAGAGAACACAAATCTAGTATCAGATTTTCAGACAAAACACTAGATCAAATAATTTAGTTGTAAAATTTTCCAAAAACGTTTTTCCTTCAATTTTTTTTGAAATTTTCAGATTTATGAACCAAGGATTAAGAATTACGGGAATAATCATTTAGCCTAAGCTCTGATACCAAATGATAAGATCTCGATTAGGGAGACTAATCGAAATCCAAATGCAGAAATTAAATAAACAAAAAATATATAAATTAAAGCTAATTAACCAAGTTTATGGGCAACAAGAGAGTTTATATCCTCACCTGCCAATTGAACCTAATTAACAAACAATAACTCCTCAATTAAACAAAGAGACAAACACATGAATCCATAAATTGATGACTCTATGATTAATCAAGCAAAGATGTCAACAAGCAATAAAATGAATTCACACCTAATCACTCAACTAAACAATTAGTAATCCATTCATTAGTACTATTAGGAATCCACCCAATAGATTTCTACACTAGATTAACTAATTAGGAAATCCACCCAATGACTACAAGCTAACAATAGCAACTAGAATCTTTCAAAGAAATTCAATATTCATCAAAATCTAAGGAATCAAAATGACTAAGGCATGTATTTATAGTGTTTGCCTTGTATAATTAAAGGCCCAAAAGTGACCTAAGAAGTCCCTAAACTCGATCCATGATGGGTTTGGTGCGTAGACTGATGCCAAACACACAATGCATTATGCTGAATGCACACATTGTGCGAAATGCTTGTGCAAAATGCACCAGTGGTTGTGCGTGTCACACCACCGGTCCCTTGAGGCAGAAACTCTATTAACCTCATCTTTGCTCTACGTGATCATCCATAAGTCATAGATTCTTGATCTACGTTCTTCAATGGTCTCAAAAGTCTTTTTCTTTTTGAATATAGCTTGTAAGGCTTGGAGTTTTTTGCGTTGCTTTAATTAGGAAGTAATGAGGTTCCTCCAAGCTCCCTTTTGTGCTCCAAGGGTGGGTGTGGCTCGGATCCTCTTGTTTAGACCTTGAAGGATAGGTCTAGCATGAATGTCGCTGAGCAATATCGTATCACCTATAACCCAAATTGCATCATGATTTCCTTGGTTGTGAGGAAGTCCAAGAATAAAGTCCATAGTTATTCTCTCCCTTTTTTATTCCGGTATCAACAAGGGTTCTAAAAAATCAGCTAGGACTTGTTGTTCTACCTTTATTTGTTGACAAACCAAATATTTTGAAATAAACTCTGCAATGTCTTTCCTCATACATTTCTGCCAATAGTGTTCTTTGATGGTTTGGTACACTTTTGTGCCTCCAGGATGCATTGTATATGGTGAAGTATGTGCTTCATTTAAAATTTCTCGCCTCAAATTGTCATCATTTGAAACACATAACATATTCTGATAATGTAGGACACCATTGTACCTCAATGTAAAATCAAGCTTTTTCCCATTTTGAACATGTTTGGTCACTTTTGTGAGCTTCTCATCTAATTTGTGTGCTTTGTTAACCTGTTCAAGTAATATTGGCTTGACTTGTATATTAGAAACAACCAAACCATCAAAATTAAGTGCAAGACAAGCATTCCTTACTCTTTACTCAAGAAGCAAGGACGAAGGACTCAAAGATAAACTTGTGAACGATTTATGACTTAAGGCATCTGCAACCACAAAGGCTTTACCAGAATGATAGTCAATTATGCAGTCATAATCTTTGATGAGTTCAAGTCATCTCCGTTGCCTCAAGTTTAACATTTTTTTGTGTTCCCAAGTACTTTAAGCACTTGCGATAAGTAAATATATGACACTTTTCTCCGTACAAGTAATCCTTCCAATTTTTCAAAGAAAACACTATAGCAACAATTTTAAGATTGTGAGTAGGATAATTCAATTCATGTGGTTTTAATTTTCAATAGGCATGAGAAATAACTTTTCCTTATTGCATCAGAACACAACAAAGACCATGATAAAAAGCATCACTATATATCACATACTCTTTTCCTTCAGTTGGTTTAGTACGTATAGGAGCTTGTGTTAACAAGGATTTGACAGTTTCAAATCTATCTTGGCATTTGTCATTCCAATCAAGCTTGACTTTCCTCTTCAAAAGTTTAGTCAAATGAGAGGCTATAATAAATAAGCCTTTCACAAACCTTCTATAGTATCATGCCAAGCCCAAGAAACTTCTTATTTTAGTTGTACTTTTGGGTGGTTTTCATTCAACAATAGCTTAAATCTTACTAGGATCCACCTTCACACCTTTAGCTGACACAATATGTCCTAGAAAAGCGACTTCACTAAACCAAATTTCATATTTAGAAAGCTTAGATAAAACTCTTTCTCCTTCAAAATTTGCAAAATAATGCGAAGGTGCTTATCATGATCTTCACTATTCTTGAAATATATTAAAATATTATCTATAAAGACAATCAAAAATTGATCAAGATACGAAATAAATACTCAGTTCATTAGTTCCATGAACACCGCAGGAGCATTCATTAACTCAAATGGCATAACCAAAAATTCATAATGAAGGAATCGAGTTTTAAAGGTAGTTCTGGGAATATCTTGATCTCTTACCTGTAGTTGGTAATACTCAGACCTCAAATCAGATTTTGAAAATAAATTAGCACCCTTTAGCTGGTCAAATTAATCATCAATCCTAGGCAGTGAATATCAATTCTTGATTTTTATTTTGTTAAATTATCGGTAGTCAATGTAAAGCCTAAGAGTGCCATATTTCTTCTTTAAAAATAAGACAGGTGCTCCACAAGGAGAAACACTAGATAGATGAAATCTTTATCAAGAAGTTCTTGCAATTAAACCTTTAATACCCTCAATTGTGCTGGAGCCATTCTATAAGGAGTGATAGAAATAAGAGTAGCTCCGAGAATAAGTTCTATTTGAAAATCAACTTCCCTTTCGGGGGAAACTCAGAAAGATTTTCAAGAAGACATCATGAAATCACACACAACAGGTATGTCCTTGAGGCTAGGAATCTCCAAACGTGTATCAACTATATGAGCAAGATAGGCATCACAACCTTGATGAATCACCCTTCTTGCCAAGATCATCAAAATAATATTAGATGTTAATGATCTTTCACCTTGAATAATGATGTGTAAAAATATAGGATCTTTAAATGTTACACGATTTAACCTACAATCCACTACTGCATGGTATTTATAAATCCAATCCATCCCGACAATGTTATCAAAGTCTTGGAAAGGCATTTCAATCAAATTAGAAGGGAAGACTAAATTTTGTATTTTAGAGGGACAATCTCGATAAATATTATTACAAACAACATTATGACCCAAAGGACTTTCAAAAAGCACATCATAGTTAAGTCTCATAGATTTCACATTTTTCAGAAAAACAAGTGATGAGAAAATATAGGATTGTGTAGAACTAAGATCAAATAGTGTAACAACACATAAGCCAGATAAGTGGAATTTGCAGACAATCATGTTTGGTCCATCTTGGTCTTCCTTCTGTCTCATGGCATAAGCTCGTGCAGTTTCTCTTGACTACTAGCTTGATCTCCACTTACACACATTTCTTGCGTGTTTCTAGATCCTTCACCTCTATTTCCTTGAAGAGGATTAGTAGCTAGTTTTTGAATGGAACCTTTATGTCACAATCCAACTACCAGGACGTGCGGACACCTACTCCAAGCACCTAGATAGGAGAACCCTTACCTCCCGATCCAACAGTTAATGCAACAATCAATAGTAAAACATAAGAAAATAGCCTTTTTAATATACGAAAAACATTACAACTTTAGTACAGCGAAATCCTTTACAAACTTGAATACAAACCCTCTCTAAGAACTAGTCTAAAAAGGTACAAGAGCTTTAAAGGAAAGATACAAAGTACGAAAAGCAAACACAACTTCCGTCATTGAAACGAAGAGTAAAAGCTGCTGGAAATCACCACCGTCCTATACATAAAAAACATCATTGATCCTGCAACCAGACTATGCCCAAAAAGGTATAGCAAGAGTAGTATTAGTATAAATAACACGTACTGGTAGGCATCATCGGTCGACCCAAATCCACCGCATACCATCATATAAGAATCAAGAGAAATATGCAATACAAGTTACAAAAATCCAGTCCTTGATCATCCATATTTACTACCATGGTATCACAACTAAGAACCTATACATTCCATCCCAAGACTTTCTACCCTGCTCCACTGCCAACTCCACAAATTGGAGACTCCACCATTCCATCCTGGTCAATACATAACACTAGGACTTCTGCATTCACACTTAACACTAGGACTTCCCAAGTCAAACTTAATACTAAGACTTCCCAAGTCACACTTAACACCAGGACTTCCCAAGTCATACTTAACAGTAAGACTTCCCAAGTCACACTTAACACTAGGAATTTCCAAGTCACATTTAACACTAGGACTTTCCAAGTCACACTTTACACTAGGACTTCGCAAGTCACACTTAACACTAGGACTTCCCAAGTCACACTGTCTCACCGATCTGATAACTAAGTCCAGACCTGGATACCATCCCTTGTTCAGGTGAACCACTCTGACTCTACAACCAGAAGTATGCCCAAATACACAATAATAGACCAGATATATTTATGTTACCATCTACAAGTACTTGGACTGCCCAAGGATTCCTAGGACCACACCTACAATTTTCAACATGCAATTACGGTCTACACAAGGACCAACCCTATATTTAAGTACAAGCATTCGGCTACTCATGGGTAAATATGTAACAATCATATTTCAAGAAACAAACTCGGTCCACCCATGGAACCATCAAAAGAACACAATCAAAAAAGTATAATCAAACTCGTACAAGGCGTGGTACCCGATCCAACCATTATAGAAATTGTACCAGGCATGGTACCTAAGACAACCATTATAGAACTTGTACTAGGCGTGGTACCCGAGCAAACCATTATAGAACCTATACAAGGTGTGGTACCCGAGCCAACTGATATATGTATCCTATACAAGACGTGGTACTCGAGCTAACCAAATGTCACACACAATCCAACAATCAATAATAATGAACACAACCACACTTGTAAACCAACAAGTAACAAAGACAAGTTCATTTCATATGATTGACAACCAGATAATTTGACATTCATAATTCCATTCTCTAAACCATGCAATGAACATAAAATACTAAGCAATAGTCACAATGTACACATATTGCAAATGAGAGACAACAACTATCACCTAACTAATAACCCGGGTCCATGACCCCAATCTCAGAGGCCTGTTCGTAGACTACCTTCCAGTTTACCATCTAGACACATATAATAATTTTATATCTATTCTAGACCCCTTCCTCAAAGGTAAACACATTCCAGGGAAATCATCCCCTGGCATTAAGGATTTGACCCTTCCTGTTCATCTGATTTCCCTTAATTGAATTATTCCTGGGAACCCGCTACAACCTAGTCTTTCTTTACCCACAAACATAATTAGTTCCTCAAACCTACCCAATAATCATAGTTTCTCTAGAATCTAACATCACACACATTTGGTAACACATAAATTGAACACATTACCCTTAAAAATGCCATTTTCCTTTAGGCAACCAAACAATCAACCTGTCAACCCTCCAGAATGTGTGTCCAAAGGCCTAGGCATAAATTCTACCATCATTCTACATTGGTAATATACAAGAAAAAAATGGGTATATAGATACTCAGTTAAACCTAGCCTACTTGGGTGCCAAACATCAGTTGTAGAGGCCTAAACACTACATTCTGGATCTGTGGAGGTGATTCCTAATGGAGAGCAGGCCTGGAATCCATGGTTTCACCCCTTTTTAGAGGAAATCTCCCCTCTCCATGGCTCCCAAGATTTGGAGCAACCTAGCAAGATTTTTGGATCATGCCTCATATGTTTTCCAACTGAGGAGGAGATGTCTAAAATATTTTTCGTGTTTTCAAGCTACTGCCTCTGTCATACAGCTATATCGGCTGACTGACCACGATAGTTGTAGCGCTATAGCGGTGAAAATCCCACTATAATAGGGTGACGTCAGCCAAGACAAATTTCAAAATCTGAAATTTTCATCATGTCATCCTCACTTAAATTAAAACGTAATTTAATCATTCCCAAAATCTGCGATGAGGTGATTTTTCAAATAACAACTAGACATGTCATTATAATAGATACTAATCTACCCTTTGTTTGTCCCTGAATGATCCTATAAGTAGAGAGGAATAAGAACTAGTGTGGGGCTCTCACAGCCCCACCTTGACAACGTCATTATAACCCTATGCAAAACATCAAAACATCCCCCTTTTTAGTCATACTCTACTCAATTGGAAATAATTCAATCCTGCTCTATCAAGGAATTCCTTCCCCATGTGCCCAAGGAATCTGGGGTTGGAACCAATATAGTGAGCCTTTTTTCTCCCAAAATGGCCTATCATCCCACTTTAGCGGAAATTATACCGCTATAGCAGTATCACTATAGTGAGAGGCCGACCGATATAGCGGTTAGCAATAGTTAAAAGGGGTGAGAAAATGGGTTGCACACCCATTCTCCCTTATTTTCATCTAAATACACTACCCTTCTCTCGATCACTCTACTCCCGTCATTGAAAAATCAAGGTAATGATCATACCCACTTACTTTCTTGCTTTACTATACAAATATTGATAGTTCTAAGGTAGAAAATAGTTGATAGAGTAGATATTGTTGTTGGTTTTTGAATTTTAAAATTGGTTGGACTCTTGTAGGATTTTTGAAGCATGGGTGCTTCCCTTACATTTACAACGCTTCCACAACATTCTGGGCATAAAGGTTATGGGATTTTAAGCCCGAAATGGGTTCAAGATGGTGGGGAAGATGAAGGGTTGTTCTTGATGAAACTTGGTGATTAAGGCAAATTTTAGTGGTTATAATGCCCAAATTTTTACATAAAATAGTGGTAGGGTACTTTAGGAACATTGATCTAAACTTGGAAAGTAAAAAATGGATATTTGGGTCAAGAGGAACCATTGATGCACCTATCAAAATTCAGGGACAATGAAGACCGCCTATAGATGAAATTGACCGCTATAGCGGTGAAATTCCCTCTATAGAATTAATGCCATAGCGGAAGACCTTCCTTTATAGTGGGAGGCTGTAAGCAGTAGCCTCCCAGGTAGAAATCAAGAATTGATTTTTCTTCTTCAAATGATATTTTCTTTCACTTTTACGAGTTCTAATCTCACCCTTTGTTTATTTACAGGTATAACTTACTCGATAGATGCCAACCAAGAACACATTTCTCTCTACGAGAGGTTCCTTGATGATGCTAGTTCAGAGAGGTTTCGAGACTACCAGAGGACTGGTTTTTGCTATGAGAGGACCATTAACATGAGAGAGGTAGAACAACTGGCTGGGGCATTTTATAACAAACTTTAGGAGTTTAGTTGGGGCCCACTTTTAAGACCCTTCCGATTATTCCTGTATTTATGCTTTTCTTGTACTGATAGAGCTTACTTGTAGTGGCCCTAAGTTATTTATGACTTGATGGTACCGGTGGTTTGGTGCCCTGGCCATTTGTTTGGTCTTTATGGTCGTTTTCCTTTTTTAGAGCTTTAACTTAGAAAATCATTGGCTATAGTCAACATTTTTAGCTAACGTTCTCGGAATTAAATTCTGACAATTCCATTAGCTTTGGAAAGTGGTGTTTGGTCTAGTTGGACCTTTAGTCAGGGCCTGGGAACTTCCGGTATGATTCTATCTCACTTTTTGAGATTTTAGGCCAGTTAGAGTTAGAAGTTTGACTTTGGTCAATTTTTGATGATCGAAGCATCAGATTTGAAATCTGATGGTTCCATCAGCTCTAACATATCGAGTTTGGGTTACATAGGTGGTTGGTTTGAGTCCCGAGTGAGCTGGGCTCATTTTGACTGTTTAGTTGATTTTAGCTAGTGTTGACTTGGGTCAACATTCCTCTGATGCGATCTCGTATGGAAGTTTCATCGATTTTGTTGAGTCCAAAATGTCATTTCCACTTTAGTAGCATGTTTGGTTTGTGAGTATTGGGTTTTCATTGTGCTCGGAACACCCAGTAGAAGTTTTCATATTGCTGGTTTTTCTGCAGCAGGCATGCCTTCAGTGCCAATGGCGCCAAGGCAACGCGATCCCGGTAGCCTTCCACCCAACCTTTAGTGCTGATGGCACCTTGCTAGCACAATCCTGCCCGCCCGCCTGCTTTCCTTCAGCGCCAACAACGCCTTGCCAACACCAATCGATCTAGCTTGTGACCAAGCCTATATATTGCCTCTTCCTTGAATTTTCAGCCATTTTCACCAATGTTCTCTCACTCTAAATATATTTCCCTCTCCTAATATTATTTCCTAATCAGTTCTTTGCTTTGGGGATTCACTTTTTGGTGGTTAATCTTACTTCCCCTTCATTTTGGTAAGTCCTCTTCTTCCCCCAAATGCTTCCTCTCCATAACTAAACCTCCATTAATGTCTTTATGGTAGCTTGGGGGTTCTTATTGGTTGTAGTTGTTCGAATTGGGTCTGTTTGTTCATGGTTGCATGAATTTCATCTTGTAGGATTGCTCTATCTCCTTGAGGTAGGTGAATTCTTCCTTTTATTCTGATATTTCCTTCTTTAATTTCCCTCTTTATTTCTCCTAGATGACATGCTATTTTGAGCCCATGTTGTTTGCTAAATCCTCTCATTATTAGAGCATGCACTCATGGGAGTGTTGGGATCATCGTGCACTTTTTCATTTCCTATTTCGGGTTATGAGGCCCACGGGTCCACTTTTGACTAGGATTTCAACTCGGCTAAACATTTAGCAATATGGGTATCGTTAGTCTTATTCACTTTTTCATTTCTGATTTTGAGTTGTGAGGCCCGCGGACCCGCTTTAGACCCGAATTTCAACCCAACTAAACATTTAGCAATATAGGTATCCTTAGTCTTATTTTAATGCGTAGATTATGTTTGTGATAGTATGATTGCTTTTCAGAGTTTCTTATAGCAGTTCGGGCTTGGGCATTATCGTTCTAGCAGCTTGTCATCGAATGACATGTAGGTTACAGTCTCCTCCATACTAGACTTTACATGTATAGGCTATAATTGTACTAATTAGCATCCTTGGGTTGGATTTTATTATCTTGGTACCGTAGACCTTTTTCGCTTCATTTTTGTCCCTTTTATTTCACTCGTATTGTTATACTTTGTAGTATTACCCTTGTGTTCTTGTGTGGCCTTGTATTTGACTCTGCCAATAGAAGGTGGGTTATTTGGGAATGTTTGCTAGTCCTAGACATTGATATCTCAATTATAGAGCTGGTTATATGTGTTATAGAGCAATTGAATCTTGTGCAAGGCTAATAGGTTGATTGTGAGCCATTGGGCTACTGATTGTGTTCGAGCATGCCATTATCATCCATATAAAGAGATTTTTTTCATTTTTTACTACTATTTTGGCTGCGGGCCTACAATAAATGATTTTCTAATCCTTGCATGTCCCCGAGACCCCATTTTCAAATAAAAATATTTATAAAACGATTTGGAACTGATTTTTATGGATCTTCTTGGGGTAAGAGAGACTAAATGATGATTTTATCACTGTTTTCATACTTATACTAAACTTGGCTGAGCTGTAGTGCTAGACATAGTTTTCCTACTGATTTGTGATAATACTAGACTCGGGAGAGTCGAGCATCATACTGGTTTTACTATTGTTTTAGACCCAGTTATGCTCGGGCACCCCTGTTGGGGTTTTCGAGATGAGATTTACTGATTTATACTTGGCAAGACTCCAGGCATGCATTTTGAGATTTCGATTACTGGTTTGGATATGGATACACTCTGGATGGTTATATAGATATTCTAAGATTGAATATGTAGTCGAGGACCTCCATGGACGTTGTCAATCAAGACCAGAGGAGACATGTTAAGTGTGTTGTAGGAGAAATTTATGGTGGAGTTGAGGTATGCAGGTGCGTCATTCTATGGATCCTACCTACTGGGCCTATTGGCACCGGAGGAGGTACATATGGTACTAAGGTTACACCTGTTTTCACACTTCTACATCATCTCATTCATTTGTGTACGATTCCACCCTTTTTTGTTATTTGCAAAGTGTATGCTCTAGTAGTGTGGGATGCCCGGAGAGTTTGTTTTCACTTGTATGTGATCCTATGATGTATGGGCGCCCGTTGGGACTGTAGGATGATTTACTATTATTATCCTATCATAGTACTGGTTCTTATCATGGTTACGTTTGGATTCTTATTCTATTATTCGTATCTGAGAGCTGTGTTGTTAGCATGAATTTATTAGTAGTATTGTTTCAAGCATAATTATGTTATTTGCTTCCCTTGATTCCCTTTTTACTTAAGGTTACTAGTATACCGAATATTTCTTAAACTTTCTCTTTATATATTTTTGTTACAAGGACCCAGATGTGTTCTTCTTTCCTTCACATATGTTCCGTGATATATATATATTTCTCATAGCTTATCGAGAATGA
Organism: Jaltomata sinuosa; assembly: GCA_003996215.1. NCBI lineage: Eukaryota > Viridiplantae > Streptophyta > Magnoliopsida > Solanales > Solanaceae > Jaltomata > Jaltomata sinuosa. Next base: position 55,047 of record QJPP01003668.1, read on the forward strand.
TTGTTTTCTCCTTGTATTGTATTTGTGTTAGCTTCCATGTACTTATCTGTTTGCTTCCGTGACTGTCTTCTTTCATTCTATAATTTACTTCTTTTATATCTTATATGCGCTCAGTTGGCCTATGATGTCTACTGGGTACCCATTGCATTACAATTGGTGCTTATACTATACTCAGCATCTTCCTTGTGTAGATCCTAGTGTAGGCCATCACCATTGATTGACTCATGGAGATTCATGCAGAGTGCTTTTGGATCATTCAAGGCAGAGGGTGAGCTCTTGATGGCTGGAGCTTAGTTTTTATCTCTCTTTTTTGTATTATATACTTTTTTGTTATTCAGAGACATATGTGTGTATATTCTTTTAGACCTTTGTACTCTATTTATGTTGTAGCGACTTTTATACTGTGATACTAGGTCATGGGATGGTTTAGTTTTCCTATATATATAAATATATACATCTTACTTGTTGCTCATTTTGTTACTTTTATCTCTTGCTTTCGCTTATATCTTCTTCTTTCACATGCTTGTTGGATAGTAGCCCATTTCTAATCACTCCAAGCTAGGAGAATTGGTATGCCTACAGAAGGGTTGTAGGTGCCATCATGACTTGAGAAATCGGGTCCTAACAGCTTGGTATCAGAGCCTAGGTTCACTTGTGTCATCGGTGTAGGAGACAATGTCTAGTTGAGTCCTGCGGATCAGGGCGGAGACGTCCATACATAATCTTCAGGAGGCTACAATGGAATTTTTGGAAACTATGATCTTTTCTTCCTTCTATATTTTGAATCTTAACCTAGATGGTTTCCTGGAATCTTATTTGTTCTAGTTCACTCTTTTGCATATGGCTCATATGAGGTCTTCAGTAGTTAGCGAGGGCGAACCTTTTACCCTAGCATACCTAACTCCTGCTAGGGGCCGAGGAGGTCATAAAGGTAGAGGTCGAGGATATACCCGAGCAGCAACACCATCTAGAGCTCCTAGGGTTGATATTGACCCTGAGTTAGTCCCAAAGCAGCAGCTTATAAACCAGGGGACAGCCCAGGTACCATTAGTGCCAGCACCAGCTTCTATACCAGCATCAGCCCCAGCTCCATTATCAGATATTCGGGGTTTAATTCTTCAGTTGTTGGGTATTATTGAGGGTCAGCCTTTAGATTTGGAACTGACATCCGCTTAAGGGGCAGCCTCGGGTGTTCAGAGTTTAGGAGTGCAGCCTACTACTATGGATCCCCATGCTGAGGTTCTTCCAGTACCTTTTATTGCTTAGCCTCTTGCTCCTTGCCCAGTTCTGACAAAGACGAAGGCGAAGGCTCTGGGCAGATTTCTGAGATTAGTGTCATCTAGATATTTTGGTACTCCTGGTCAAGATCCATATGACATTTTATCTACTTGTGAGGAGATGATGTATCATTTGGGGTTGTTGGAAACTCACAAAGTTGGTTGTCCTGCTTATCAGATGGACGCCCTAGCTAAGTTATGGTGGAGGGCCCAGGTAGCTTGCAGATAGTCTTTGCCTCCTGAGTGGGTTTGGAGATAGTTCTATGAGACCTTTATGGCCAAGTTCTTGCCACAGAGTGATCGGGAGCGTCGTAGGGAGCAGTTCACCAGACTTATGTAGGGATCTATGTCTGTATTAGAGTATGAGACTCACATTCACTAGCTAGCTCTATTTAGGGCTATGATTATGCCTACCCAGCCCAAAAGAGTTCGTAGATTTATTTGGGGATTGAGGATAGAGATTAGACAGACGACTAAGGTACAAGTTGCCAGTGGGTGATCCTTCCAGCCTATTGCAGACCACATTAGTACAATGGGGGATTTGCACCATCATTATTCGAGGGCCAGAGATAAGAGGCCACAACATCAGGGCAGCTAAAGTGGTTCTTGTTGCAGTGGTAGAGGTTCAGGCTAGTGGGACCAAGGATATCAGCCGCAGTAGCGTAGGGTCAGTCTAGCCGGCCAGTTTAGGCATCACTTCAAGCCTCAAGAGGCCCTCAGTTTAAGCAGGGTGAGTGTAGTAAGTAGGGTTACCATGATCAGACTTCGAGGGAAACAACTTCTGGGCATCAGGCCATGGTGGCCACACTGGTCAGCTAATTTATCCTGGCAGGGTGGGCCATCATGGCCTTGTTATGAGTGTGGTATCATCAGTCATTTTACCAGAGATTTCCCCAGCAGGGTACAATTAAGCCAACCACTCAATCGGCTCAACCTATAAGAGCAGTCCAGCCATTGGCCAGAGGAGGTGGTGTTCAGGGTAGAGATAGTGCCCCCACATGGCCGGATAGGTGGTAGGGATGGCGTTTGGTCGGTTGGAGGTTGACATTAATTTTATGCGGTCCCTAGTAGATCGGAGATAGAGCCCTCAAATATGGTGATCACAGGTACGATTTTTGTATGCCACCAGTCAACTTTATCTTTGTTTGATCCTGGATCTACATATTCATATGTATCTACCTATTATGTTTCTTGTTTGGGGTTGGCTAGCAAGCCATTATCTATTCCTGTATTTGTTTCGACTCCAGTAGGCGATTCTTTAGTAGTGGATCATGTATGATTGTTGTTGATGGTTTTGAGACTTGGGGTGACTTGTTGATATTAGACATGTTAGACTTTGATATAATTTTGGGCATGGACTGGTTATCCCCTCATCGACTAGTTTTGGATTGCTATGCTACGACCATTACCATAGGCGTGCCTGGCGTATCCCTGATTATGTGGCAGGGTTCTGTTAGCCACACACCATTTGGGATCATTTCTTTCCTTCATGCTAGGAAGTTGATTTCCCATGCGGGTTTGGCATATCTAGCATATGTCTGAGATGCTAGCGCCGACACTTCTTCTCTTGAGTCAATTCCTGAGGTTAGATTTTTCCTAGATGTGTTTCTAATCGACCTACCAGGCCTTCCACCTGAGAGAGATATTGACTTTTCTATTGAGTTAGATCCGAGCACCAGGCCCATTTCTATTACCCCGTATCATATGGATCCAGCTTAGTTGAGGAAGCTTAAGGATTAGGTCAAGGATTTGTTAGCTAAGGGTTTTATTAGGCCGAGTGTGTCACCTTGGGGTGCTCCAGTTCTATTTGTAATGAAAAAATATGGGTTGATGCGCATATATTTATAGGCAGCTGAATAATGTGACTATGAAGAATAGGTATCCAATGTCGCGCATAGATGACTTTCTTGATCAGCTTCAAGGTTCAGTTGTGTTTTTGGAGATAGATTTGAGGTCAAGCTACCACCGATTGAGGATTGGGGTGGAGGAAATCCTCAAGGCAACATTCAGGACACGTTATAGCCACTATGAGTCCTAGTGATGTCTTTTGGGTTAACTAATGCCCCTGTAGCTTTAATGAACTTGATGCACAGGGTACTCCAGCCATATTTGGATTCATTTGTGATAGTATTCATCGATGACTTATTGATATACTTGCTGAGTAGAGATGAGCATGAGCAACACTTTAGAATTACACTCCAGACTTTGAGAGATCATCGGCTGTATGTCAAGTTCTCAAAGTGCGAGTTTTGGCTTGAGTCAGTAGCATTCCTAGGACACGTGGTGTCTAATGATATGATTAGAGTGGACCCAGGGAAGATTTCAGCCATTCGTGATTAGCTAAGACCTACTACTCCTACCGAGGTTCGAAACTTTATTGGGTTAGCAAGGTACTATAGGAAGTTCATCAAGGGGTTTTCTTCCATAACAACACATTTGACTAGGCTGACTAGGAAGGATGTCCCATTTCAGTGGTCGGATCAGTGCGAGGATAGATTTTAAAGGCTTAAGGCCTTATTGACTTCGGCTCAAGTTTTGACATTACCAGTTGAGGTTCAGGGCTTCTCAGTGTATTGTGATTTTTCAGGAGTTGGTCTTAGTTGTGTATTGATACAACAGGGTCATGTGATAGCTTATGCATTGAGATAGTTGAAGGTTCACGAACACAACTACCCCGTTCATGACTTAGAGTTGGCGGCGGTAGTCTTCGCGCTGAAGATTTGGAGGCATTACTTATATAAGGTTCACTGTGAGATCTTCGCCGATCACCATAGTCTTTAGTACATCATGAGTCAGCGAGAACTGAACTCTAGGCAGTGAAGATGGATTGAGTTACTGAAGGACTATGACTTCACTATTCTATATCATCCGGAAAAGGAAAATATGGTAGCGGATGCCTTGAGTTATAAGACAGAGAGTATGGGCAGCCTAGCTTTACTTTCAGTTTTAGAGTAGCCGTTGGCGTTGGATATCCAATTCTTGGCTAAATGGTTGGTTAGGTTGGACTTGTCTAATTCTAGAAGAGTCTTTTCCAGTGTTGAGGTCTATTCTACTTTGGTTGACCAGATCCAGAGTCGTTAGTTTCAGGATTAGTGGTTGTGTGATTTTCATGATCAAGTTGCTTGTGGAGAGGCTAGTCGGGCTACTTTGGGTTCTGATAGGGTTATAAGGTTTGATAGCCTCCTTTGTATTCCGAGAGTTAGGGATTTGATTTAGTTGATTCTCCATGAGGCACATTGTACTAGTTATTCCATCCATCCTAGCATAGCTAAGATGTATAGAGATTTGAGGAAGCTTTACTGATGGAGTGGTATGAATCGAGACATAGCAGAGTTTGTATCACAGTGCTTGAACTATCAGCAGGTTAAGTTTGAGCACATGAGACCAGGGGGGTTGATGTAGCGACTTCCCATTGCTGAGTGGAAGTCTGAAGGGATTACTATGGATTTCTTAGTTTGATTGCCACACACTTCTCGAGGGTTTGACTCTATTTGGGTTATTGATGATAGGCTGACTAATTCAGCGCACTTCTTGAAAGTTCATTCTACTTACATTGCAGAGAGGTTGGCTTAGATTTACCTTCGTTAGATTGTTCATTTGCATGAGGTCCTAGATTCAATCATTTTCAGACCACGATATTCAATTCATATCTATGTTTTGGAGGACTATTCAGCGATACTTGGGTACAGAGGTTCAACTTAGTACCGTTTTTCTCCTTTGACATATGGCCAGTCTGAGAGGACTATTCAAGTCCTTGAGGACATATTGCGGGCATGTATTCTTAAAATTACAAGTTTTTGGGATCAGTATGTACCATTGGCAGAGTTTTCTTATAATAACAATTATCTTTCGAGCATTGGCATGGCACCATTTGAGGTATTATATGGTAGGAGTTGCATATTGCCAGTGGGTTTGTTTGATGGTTTGGAGTTTAGGCCGCAGAGTATAAACTTGTTTCGTGATTTCTTAAACCGAGTTTGGGTGATTCAGGATAGACTTCAGGCATCCTAGAGTAGGCAGAAGAGCTACAAAGATTGTAAGCTTCATGCCTAAGAGTTTAGTATTGGTGACTTGGTATTTCTTTGTGTATCGCCCATGAAAGGCGTGATGAGATTTGGTAGGCGGGGCAAGTTTAGCCCCAGGTATAATGGGCTATTTGAGATTCTTTAGAGTGATGGTGGTGTTGCCTATCATTTAGCTTTGCCTCTGATGTTTTAAGCTATGCACCCAGTTTTACATGTATCGATGTTGAGGTTCTATGTACTGGATGAGTCACATGTGTTGCAGTGGGAGTCAGTGCAGTTGGATGAGAGTTTAGCCTTTGTTGAGGAGTTGGTTGCTATTCTAGCCAGAGATGTCAGGAGATTGAAGTCTAGGGAGATTATGGTAGTTAAGGTTCAGTGGAGGCACCATCCAATTGCGGAGGCTACCTGCGAGACCAAGAGAGAGATTCGGGATCAGTATCTACAGCTATTTGAGCCTTCAGGTACTCCCTTGTTCTTCACTTTCGAGTACAAAAGTCATTTTTAGTAGTGGATAATGTAATGACCCTTTTTGTCATTCCCATTTTTTATGCTTTCCTTGTACTATTAGAGCTTACCTATAGTGGCCCCAAGTCATTTATAACTTGTTGGTACCGGTGGTTCAATGCCCTAGCTGTTTATTTGGTCTTTATGGTCATTTCCCTATTTTAGAGCTTTAACTTAGGAAATCCTTGACTATAGTCAACATTCTTAGCTAACGTGCTCGGAATCAAATTCTGACAGTTCCGTTAGCTCCTAAATGTGGTGTTTGGGCTAGTTGGACCTTTAGTCAAGGCCTGGGAACTTCCGGTATAATGCTATGTCACTTTTTGAGATTTCAGGAGAGTTGGAATTCGAAATTTGACTTTGGTCAAATTTCAATGATTGGAGCGTCAGATTCAAAAGAGACAGAGGAAAAATGATAAGAGAGCAAGACCCAGAAGGCTTGATGGTTCCCATCAGCTTCAGAATGTTGAGTTTGGGTTAGGTAGGTCATTGGTTTGGGTACCGAGTAAGTTAGGCTCATTTTGGGTGTTTGGTTGATATTAGCTAGTGTTGACTTGGGTCAACATTCCTCCAAAACGACCTCATATGGAAGTTCTTTTGATTTTGTTGAGTCCGTAACGTCGTTTTCACTTTACTAGCATGTTTGGTTATGAGTATCGAGTCCCGATTCTGCCCGGAACACACCGTAGAAGTTTTCATATTGCTTGTTTTTCTGCAGCAGGCATGCCTTCAGCGCCAATGGTGCCAAGGCAGTGCAATCGTGCTAGCGTTCCACCATACCTTCAGTGCCGAGGGTGCCCTGCCAGCACGATTGCACCCGCCCGACTGCCTGCCTTCAGTGCCACAAACACTAATGGTGCTATCCTGCGGCCAGGCCTATATATTGCCTCTTCCTTGAATTTTCAGCCATTTTCACCTATGTTCTCTCACTCTAAAAATATTTACCTCTCCTAAAATTGGTTCCTAATCAGTTCTTGTCTTTGGAGATTCACCAATTGGCAGTTAATCTGGCTTCCCTCTTTGTTTTGGTAAGTCCTCTACTTCCCCAAATGCTTCCTCTCCATAGCTAAACCTCGATTAATGTCCTTATGGTAACTTGGGGTTTCTTCTTGGTTGTAGTTGCCCGTATTAGGTCTGTTTGTTCATGATTGCATGGATTTCATCTCGTAGGCTTGATCCCTCTCCTTGTGGTAGGTGAATTCTTCCTTTTATTCCAGTATTTCCTTCTTTAATTTCCCTCTTTCTTTCTCTTAGATGGCGGGCTATTTTGAGACCTTGTTGTGGGCTATATCCCCTCATTTTTGAAGCATTCAACCTACTATGTACCCGTTTCTTTGCAATTGGTGCTCATACTACACTTCTGCATCTTTTGGTGCAGATTCGAGTGTTAGTTCTCACAGCTGACCTCGCTTCCTCATTCGAGGTATTTTTGGACTATCCAAGACTGAGGGTGAGCCCTTGATGATCGGGCTTAGCTTTAGTTCATCTTTTGTATTATGTACTCCTCATCATTCAGATACATATGTATATATTCATTTGGGATCCCTTGTACTTTGATGATGTAGTTTCCGCTCTTATACTATGATACCAGGTTTTGGGTTTTGTTTGGCTTCCGCTTACATATTTCTGATGCTTATTTCATTATATTGTTTACCTTGTGTACACTTATATTAAGCTTCTTCCACTTTCTTGTTAGATAGTAGCCCATTACTAACCGTTCTAGGCTATGGGGATTGGTTCACCTACTGGGGGTTGTAGGTGCCAACATAACCGAGAAATTAGGTCATGACAGCTTCGTATCAGAGCTTAGGTTCACCGATGTCATAGGTATAGGTGATAACGCCCAAACTACACCTCAATTAAGAAGCATAAGCTGTCGTTGTCAAATATAGAACCCAACAAAGGTTGGGGTCGATCCCACAGGGAATAAGGTGCAAATTAAGTCGTTAGTGACTTGGTTGACTAGTAATCAATAATTTCCAATAATTGGGGGGCTTGAAATAATCGATCTTTGAACAATGCAAATAATAATTTACGAATTTCAACAAGTAATAATCAGTTAGAGAGGTGACCTAGGGATGTGTTCACCATGGCTTCATAATGATCTCGAGTTAGAGCTCAATCAGATTCTTTTCATATGCATAACACGAAGTAATTAAATTCATTCCTACGTCTAAACGTTTCTCAACCAAATAGACTCTTTTCTTTTAAATTCTCTCGAACTTGAAAAGATACAATACAAAACTCAATTTACACCCAAGTAGGTTAACCTGGCTAGAGCGTCAACCATTAGACGGGAGTTAGTAGTCCCGAATCCTTGTTGTTAATCTAATTTTCCGGGTTTTAATTCCTTTGTTCAAGCAAATCAAACCTAGACTTATTCTAATGTTTGAAACCATCAGAAAACGATAAAAACATAAGATTAACAACGTAATATGCAAACAAACCAAATACGCTATCACAAGAACCCTAAATCATTACTATTCCATGGATCCCACAACCCTAGTTGTGGGAGTTTTAGCCACTCATTCTTATAGAGAAGAAGAAGATAATAGTTTTCATAATATTAAGAAAAAGTTCTTACGATAGATAAACACAAGCTTCTAGTCTTCCAAGAACAAGCAACAAAAATTTCCCAAAACAATGGAAGAAGAAGAAGAAGAAAAGGTGTATTTGGGTTTTTCTCCTCTCAAACTCGTCCAAAAACCTCTCAAAAACCAAAGGGAAATATCGGGTAATGAATAATAAAATAACCCTAACACTGGGTATTTATAGTATTCTAGGAAATAAAGTCCAAAAATAGAATTTTGGAGTCCCGCTTCAAGTTGACGAGTAGCTTGACGGTCCGCCAGGCTTGTGACGACTCGTCACTTGAGCCGTCACAACTTCCAGTGGGCTGAAGACACTGCCCAATCGAGTTTTCTGGTAAGTCATCTAGCAGGTGACGACTTATATGTAAATAGAGTAAAACTCATTTGGTGAATGAGTTTTATGTACAATTTCTGCTTCATCTTGACGGTTGTTATGACGGTTCATCATGGCTGTGATGGTTCGTCAGCTAGACCGTCACCCTTATCCAGTGGCTCTCAACATTGTTCCTTTGGCATGGTGGCTTGCTTGATGGTTCTTCACACTCATGGTGACTCGTCAGGTGAGTCACCACACCTAACAGTATGCCCATTTCAAGTGCAAAATCTCCAGTCATTCCATTTTCGTTCAAGTTCCTACAATTACAACACAAATACCATAAAAAACAACAATGGTTGCTTGAAAACTCATGATTATTCTTAGTTAGAGGAGTCAAATGTGCCATAAAATATTGGCACATCAATAGGAGCCAATGTCTAGTAGAGATCCTGCAGATTAGGGCGGAGACGTCCGTACTCAATCTTTGGGAAGCTACAGTAGCATCTTAGGAAATACTACTCTCTTATTTCCTCTATATCTTGCATCTTATCCTTTATTGTTTCGTTAAATCTCACTTATTCTAGTTCATTATCCCGCATATGTTTCATACAAGAGCATCGACATCAGGCAGGTGTGAGCCTTTGACTCCAGCACCACCGACTCTAGATAAGGGTCGGGGAGGTCACAGAGGTAGAGCTAGGGGATGTGCTTAAGAAGTGGCACCAGTTAGATCTCTTAGGGTCGAGGTTGAGCCTAAGTATTCTCCATAATAGTAGCCTATGGATCGGGGGACAGGCCAGGTACCACCAGTGCCAGCACTAGATTCTGTGCCAGCTTCAACCCAAGCTCAGTCTTCAGGTATTCGGGGTTTACTTATATAATTATTGGGTATGATCGAGGATCAACATACTGAGGTAACACAAACATCCGCTCAGAGGGAAGCCCTGGGTGCACAGAGTTCATGAGCACAACCTGCTACAGCGGCTCCCCGTGCTAAAGTTCTTCCAGTTCAATCTGTCGCATGGCCTTTTGCTCCTTGCCTAGCTATGATAGAGATCGAGCAGAAGGCGTTAGGAAGATTTCTGAGATTGGCTCCACCTAGATTTGCAAGTACTCCGGGTCAGGATCTGCATGACTTTATCACTACTTATGAGGAGATTCTACATCATTTGGGTTTACTAAAGACTCTCGGTGTTAGATATACTACTTATCAGCTGGAGGGCCTAGCTAAATTATGGTGGAGGGCCCAGGTTGCTTGTAGACCATTTTCATCTCTTCAGTTGTCTTGGTCAGAGTTCTATAAGGCCTTTATGGCTAAGTTTCTACCCCAGAGTGACCGTGATCACCGTAGAGAGTAGTTCACCATACTTTTGCAGGGTTCTATGACCGTTAGTGAGTATGAGACTCGCTTCCACTAGTTTGCTCCATTTGGGGCTATTATCATGCCTACAGATCCCGATAGAGTGTGTAGGTTTGTTTGGGGGTTGTGGACAGAGCTTGACAGCCAACAAAGATATTGGTTGTCGGTGGTCGATCATTTCAGGCCATCACAGATTATGCCCATACCATAGAGGATTTGCACTGTCATGATCCTGGGGCTAGGGATAACAGGCCTTATCACAAGGGCAGTTATAGTAGTTCCCATCACACTGGTAGAGGTTCAGGCTAGTAGGGCCGAGGTTATCAGTCACAGCACCAGCAGGGTCAGTCTAGTTGACTTGTTGAGGCTTCACTTTAGTCTTTTGGTAGGTCTTTGTTTGAGCAGGAACATAGTATCTAGCAGGGTTACAGTGGTCAGACTCTGAGAGGTTTAGTTTCTGGGGATTCAGGCCATGGTTGCCATATGGTTTTAGTTGGTTTGTCTCTACATTATAGGCCGTAAGGGGCTTGCTATGAGTATGGAGTTATTGGGCACTTTGCTAGAGATTTCCCCAAGTGCGGTACAGTTCAACCAGCTTAGCCTATCCGTGCAGTTCAGCCACCGGCTAGAGGGGATGGTGGTCAGGCTAGAGGTGGTGCCTAGTGTGGCAGGACAGGTGGTGGTCATCATTAGTTTTATGTGGTCCCTGGGAGACCAGAGGCAGAGGCTTCGTATGCTGTGATCACAAGTATAATTTATGTATGTCGTCAGTCAACTTTGGATTTATTTGATCCTGGATCTACTTGCTCATATATTTATGCCTACTATTTGTCTTGTTTGGGGTTGGCTAGTGAGCCGTTATCTGTACCTGTATCTATTCCAACCCCGGTAGGAGATTCTTTAGTAGTGGATCAGATTATGAGATCCTGTATGATTTATATTGGAGATATTGAAACTTGGGGTGATTTGATGATTCTTTATATGGTAGACTTTGATGTCATTTTGGGCATGGACTAGCTATCCCCTCATCATGTGGTTTTGAATTGTTATGCCAAGACCATTACTATAGTCATGCCCGACGCATCCCCAGTTGTGTGGTAGGGTTCTGTTAGCCGCGCACCGTCTAGGATCATCTCTAGTCTTCGAGATAGGAAGTTGATTTCTCATGGGTGTTTGGCTTATCTAGCATATATCTGATATGCTAGTGCCGACCATTCTTCCACTGAGTCAGTTCCTTTAGTTAAAGATTTCCTAGATGTGTTCTCTTCCGACCTGCCACGCTTTCCTTCTGAGAGAGATATCGACTTTGCTATTGAGTTAGAGCCAGTCACTAGGCCCATTTATATTTCTCCTTACCGTATGGCTCTAGCTGAGTTAAGAGAGCTGAAGGAGAAGCTCCAGGACTTGTTAGTTAAGGGTTTCATTAGGCCGAGTGTATCGCCCTGGGGTGATCTTGTTCTGCTTGTGAAGAAGAAGGATGGGTTGATGTGGATATGTATTGATTATCGGCAGGTGAATAGAGTGACTGTGAGAAATAGGTATCCGATCCCACCATAGATGATTTATTTGATCAACTTTAGTGTTCGGACATGTTTTCGAAGATAGATTTGAGGTCAGGCTACAACCAGTTGAGGATTAGGGCAGAGGACATCCCTAAGACAATATTCAAGACACATTATGGTCACTATGAGTTTTTGGTGATGTCTTTTGGGGTGACTAATGCCCCATCAACTTTTATGAACTTGATGCCCAAGGTGCTTAGGCCGTATTTGGACTCATTTGTGATAGCTTTCATAAATGGCATCTTGATATAGTCACAGAGTATAAATGAGCATGAGCAGCACTTGAGGGTTATACTCTAGACTTTGAGAGATCATTGGCTTTATGCCAAGTTCTCAAACTGCGAGTTTTGGCTTGATTCAGTTGCATTCCTACTACATGTGGTGTCTAAGGATGTGATTAGAATGGACCCAGGTAAGATTTCAGCGGTTCGTGATTGGCCGAGACCTACTACTCCTACTGAGGTTCGTAGCTTTGTTGAGTTAATAGGGTACTACATGATGTTCATCGAGGGGTTTTCTTCCATAGCATCACCATTGACTAGGCTGACTAGGAAGGATGTCCCATTTCAGTTGTCGAATCAGTGTAAGAATAGCTTTCAGAGGCTTAAGGCCTTGTTGATTTTAGCTCCAGTGTTGAATCTATTAGTTGAGGGTCAGAGCTTCTAAATATATTGTGATTCTTTAGGAGTTTGTCTGGGTTGTGTATTAATGCAGTAGGGTGATGTGATAACATATACATCGAGGCAGCTAAAGGTTCACGAGTGCAACTACCCAACTCATGACTTAGTTGGCAACGATAGTCTTCGCGCTCAAGATTTAGAGGAACTACTTATATGGAGTTCATTGTGAGATATTTACTGATTAGTGTAGTCATAATTATGTTATGAGTGAGCGAGAGATGAACTCGAGGAAGAGGAGATGGATGAAGCTACTGAAGGACTATGACATCACTATTTTGTGTTATCTGAGCAAAGCAAATGTGGTAGCGGATGCCTAGAGCCGGAAGGCAATGAATATAGGTAGCCTAAATTCACTTTCAATTTCAGAGCGACCTTTGTCGTTGGACATCTAGTCCTTAGCTAACCGTTTGGTTAGCCTTGACTTTTCAGATCCTAGCAGAGTTCTTGCCAGTGTTGAGGTTCATTCCACCTTGATTGATCAGATTCAGAGCCATCAGTTTGAGGCTTAACGATTGGGTGACCTTTGTGATCAGGTTGTTTGGGGTGAGGCCAGATGGGCTACTCTAGATTCAGATGATGTTCTGAGGTTTGGGTGTTGTCTATGTGTTTCGAGAGTTGGTGATTTGATTAAGTTGATTCTCCATGAGGCACATTGTTCTAGATATTCAATCTGTCCTAGAGCAGCCAAGATGTACAGAGATTTGAGACAACTTTACTGGTGGAGTGGTATGAAGGATATGTACTAGAGTTTGTATCTCGATGCTTGAACTGTCAGCGGGTGAAGTTCGAGCACATGAGACCAGGTGGTTTGATGCAGCGACTTCCCATTCCTGAGTGGAAGTGGGAAGGGATCACTATGGACTTCATAGTTGGATTGCCTTGTACTTCTCGAGGGTTTGACTCCATTTGAGTGATTGTCGATTGATTGACTAAGTCAGCACACTTTTTTTCAGTTCAAACTACTTACGGTGCAGACAGGTTAGCTCAGATCTACCTTCGTGAGATTGTTCGGTTGTATAGGGTCCCACCTTTTATCATTTTAGACCGCAACACTCAGTTCACATCTCAGTTTTGGAGGGCTATTCAGCAAGATTTGGGTATAGAGGTTCAACTTAGTATCGCACTCCACCCTCAGACAGATGGCCAGTCCGAGAGGACTATTCAGTTCCTGGAGGACATGCTTCGGGCCTGTGTTCTTGACTTTGGAGGTTCTTAGGATTAGTTTGTGCCTTGGACAGAGTTTGATTATAATAATAGTTTCTATTTGATTATTGGCATGACACTTTCGAGGCTTTTATGGTAGGCATTGAAAATTGTTGGTTGTTTGGTTTGATAGGTTGAAGTCTAAGTTGCAGAGTGCATATTAGCTTCGTGATTCCTTAGACTGAGTATGAGTGATTCAGGATAGACTTTGGTCAGCTCAGAGCAGGCAGAAGATCTATGTTGATCAAAGACTTTATGCCTTAGAGTTTAGTGTTGGTGACTTGGTGTTCCTCTGTGTATCGCCCATGATGGGCGTGATGAGATTTGGTAGGCGGGGCAATCTTAGCCCCAAGTACATTGGGCCATTTGAGATTCTTCAAAGGGTTGGTAGTGTTTCTTACATGCTAGCTTTGCCTCCGATGTTATCAGTTATCCACCCTATTTTCCATGTATCGATTTTCCGATGGTATGTTCCAGATGAGTCTTATGTGTTGCTGTTGGATATGGTTTAGTTGGATGAGAGTTTAGCCTTTGTCGATGATTCGGTAGCTATTTTGGCCAGAAATGTCAGGAGATTGAGATCTAGGGAGATTTTGGTTGTTAAGGTTTAGTGGAGGCACCATCCAGTTTAGGAGGCTATCTGGGAGACCGAGAGAAATATACTGGCTCAGTATCCGCAGTTGTTTGAGCCTTCAGGTACTTCCTTGTCCTTGACTTTCGAGAATGAAAGTCTTTTTTAGTAGTGGATGATGTAATAACCCTTTCGGTCATTCGGCCTTTACGCACTTCTTGTACTATTAGAGCTTGCTTGTAGCGGCCCCAAGTCATTTATGGTTTCCTAGGACTAGTGGTTCGGCGCCCTAGATGTTCTTTTGGTCTTTATGGCCGTTTCCCTATTTTAGAGCTGAGTCTTAAGAGTTGAGTTATCGAAATCATGCGATAGTGATTTGCGATCGTATGACCTCAACTGACCTTGTGGGAAGGTTGATCCTGATTCGAGGTGTCATAGTATTTTTGAGGATAGGGTGTCCCCATTTGATGTATGTTTTTATTCTAGTGAGTTAGTGTCGTCGATGGTCGTTCGGGGTTCGATGAGTTTTTGGTAGCTTCTAGTGGCTTTGTGTGGTACGTAGGTTTTTTTCTGGGCCGTTTTGCAAGTATGTCATAATCCGGTGTATAGGAGAGGTTCTGTCAAAAATTTAAGAAGTTTGTAACCTTACTCGTGCGTTCAATTTAACATTCGAGGATGAATATTTCCAAGGGGGGAAGAATGTAACACCCCAGGTGTTTTAAGGTTAACCTTCGTCCCGTATCAAAAGCTTGCGAGCCTAAATTTGAGAATTTTATTGACATCGCGCGTATTTAAAAAATTTATTTGAAAGTTGAATTGGGTAAAAAGTTTTATTTTTCTATTTTTTTAAATATTTATGAAAAAATAATTTTGTTATGATATATTTGTGTATGTATTTATTTTATAAGAGTTTTATAAATTATTAATATTTTAACGGAGATAGTAAGTCAAGTTATGTTGAAAAATTATTATTACAGATACTAGGCTTTCCTCGAAATGATTTTCTATTAATTTTGATATATTCAAAAAGTTATATTTATTTTATCATGAACTTACGCAATACCCGAGTACTTACATAATGGGATAAAATTGATTTTGGTGTTGCCACCTCCACTCCACGTGGAGTTAAGGGAGATGGATAGAACAACAAAATATTTAATTAGGGGCTGCCACATGTTAAATTGACGACCTTTTAACAACTATATTTTATAAATATTTAAAGAGTGTTTTTGGAAAAAAAAAAAGGGGGTCACCCCCCCTTATCTATATTTAGCTATTTCTGCAACGCATTTCTTCACTTAAGAGGCATTTTTAAAATGCAAAGAATTACTTTTCATCCATTTCTCTTCTTTCCTCACAAAGTGATATTTTCAAAGGATGCCATACCTGCATACATATACGTAGAAGAAGAAAATTTGGTAGGAAAATATTTTAACGTGATATTTGATCACTGATAGAAAATCGATTATCTACGTCAAGTTATTCAAGCCCGAATTTGAGTTTGATTTTATTTTGGAGCTTCTTAGAGCAGTTCAGGCTTGGACATCTTCATTCTAGTAGCTTGTTGTCGGATGACATATAGGTTAAAGTTAAACTCTTTTTAGACTTCACATATATAAGATATAATTGTACTAATTAGCATCCTTGGGTTGAGTTTATTAGCTTGGTAACCCAGACCTTGTCCGATTCTTCATGTTCGTCTAATTTTCTCTCTATTGATTGTAGTATTCATGGTAGTTGATAGTATCACCCTTGTGGTCCTGTGTGGCCTTGTATTTTGACTCTAGACCATATATGGTGGGTTATTTGGGAATGTCTGTGAGTCCCGGACATTGATATTGCGATCATAGACTGGTCATATGTGTTGTAGAGCGATTAGAGCCTATGCAGGGCCGATATGTTGATTATTAGCTGTTGGGCTACTGTTTGTGATTATTTATGCCATTATCATGCATATAAAGAGATTTCTATATGATTATACTATAGTTTTGGCTTTGAGCCCACTTTAAATGGTTTTCTAAATCTTGCATGGCCTCGAGGATCCGTTTTCGGTAAAAATAGCTAGAAAAGGTTTGGAATTCTTTTCATGGATCTTCTTGGGGTAAGAAAGAATTAAAAGTATGATTTTTATCACTGTTTTCGTACTTATACTAAACTCGCCTGGGCCGTAGTGCTATAATTGATTTCCTATTAATTTGAGACGGTCCTTGACTCGGTTATATCCAGGCACCCTTCTTGGAATTTTTGAGACTTGATTCACTAATTTAGACTCGGGTAGAACTCCAGGCATGCATTTTGAGGTCTGGTGACTTATTTGGATCCGGCTACACTCCGGATGGTTATTTTGTAATTATGAGATTTAGTATGTAGTTTACGAGTAAACCTCCATGGACCTTGCTGATCCAGACCAGGGGCCACATGCTCAACTACCGAGGAGCAGTGTACGGTGTAGTTGAGGTACTCGGAGGAATCCCTTCCATGGATCCTTCCTCTATTGGGCCTTTTAGGAACCGAAAGTGGTAACGTACGACACTACTATCACTTGGATTCAGCATATCATATCACATCATGCGTATTGCGTTTGGATCCACCCTTGTTTACTGTTTTCTCAATGTACGCTCTAGTAGTATGGGATGTTGGAGGGTTTATTTTCACTTGTATGTGTTCCTCGGGTGTATGGGCTTTTGTGGGACTGTAGGTAGACTTTTATTTATTGTTATTCTATCGCGATATTGATCCTGATTAAGGTTACATTTGATGACTGGAATTGAGAGTTGTATTATGTACATTTGGTTCACTTGACAGTTATACTTGGGTCATTGGCCATTTATTTCTTGTTTAAGATTGGTATCACTAGTATGAGTTAGTTGTTAGTCTTGTTTTTGAGCATGTTATCATTATTTTTCTTTCCTTCTTCCTTTTTATTTGAGGTTACCAGTATACCGCCTTCTTCTTCTTTAACTCTCTTTGTATATATTGTTATTGCATAGACCCCAGGTGCGTTCTTTCCTTCCTTCACATGTTCCTGTGAGACTTATATTTCTATTAGCTTGTCTAGCATGATTGTTTTTGCCCTGTACCCTTTTTGTGCTATCTTCCATGTGCTTTTTCATTGTTTTGGTGACTACTTGTTTCTTTTCGGCTATTTTAATGCTTTTATATCTTATATGCCCCAGTCGGGATATGATACCTACTGGGTATCCGTTGCTTTGCAATTTGTGCTCATACTACACTTCTGCATCTTTTGGTGCACATCCGAGTATGAGTTCTCGCTGCTGACCGCGCTACCTCGTGCGAGGTGTTTTTGGACTATCTAAGACTGAGGGTGAGCTCTTGACGATCGGGGCTTAGCTTTAGTTCATATT
>QJPP01003668.1:77500-224702 GCA_003996215.1 Jaltomata sinuosa
TCTGTCTTGCTTCCTTTGAACACATATCCCAACTCATGCTTGTAAAAATGCCCTGGGATCTTTATCGGCTCAATTATGCCATCAAAATTCTTACTTAATCCAAGACCAGGCTCGAATCCACTTCTTAGCATTATAGTGGCTAGCATTTTGTAAACTGGTGGCATTGGCACTTGTGGTGCAAGACCCTCTCCAGTGGCATTCATAATATCCATGGAATAAGAGTTACTTCCTCTCAAAACTTCATTGGTCACAAGAAACAGCTATTCGGGTGTCTCAAGTGACTCCCCTCAACATGGATGACTACCTCGTGCTCTTCCCACACAAACTTCACCATTTGATATAGGGTTGATGGCACAGCTCCAGCCTTGTGGATCCATGGACTTTTAAGGAGCAAGTTGTAACTAGTGGTAATGTCTATGACTTGGAACTTAGTATGAAACTCAGTGGGTCCTATATGTATGTACAAATTAACTTCTCTAATAGTGTCCCTTTGACCCCTATTAAAGGCTCTCACAATGATCTTACTTTGACAGATTTTACCCAGATCATAATCTAACTAGGTAAGTATGGATAGAGGGCAAATATTCAGACTTGAACCATTATCAATCAAAACCATGTTTATAATCTTCTCTTGACATTTGATAGTGACGTGTAAGGCTTTGTTGTGCATTAACCCTTTAAAGGGTAGTTTTTCTGAAATAAATACGGTGGCCTCTCATGACCTGGCTCACCATAGCAGTCAAATTTTCTGCATAGGCCTCATAAAGGACTTTTATTAATGCATGTATATGATATTAAGAGAGCTTAAGCAATGCCCAAATAGATATTTGAGCAGGAGTCTTCTCTAAATGCTTCATTATTGAATACTCCTTCGGTTGCATCCTTCTCCAGAACTCTTTTGATTTTTCTTTAGTAATCGACCTTTTTTGTTGAACCTTCTTGTAAGTATCATTAACTAGATCATCGGGGATATAGTATCTTCCTGACCTAGTCATGTCGTGAGCCAAGAAGGATTCTACCACAAATTCTTTTTCTATAGGTACTAGAGCAAAAACTTGATGTGAGGCTGTTAGCACAATATAATGTGGCTTTTCAGTGATACTCAAAGCAATCACAACCTTTTCTAACACTTCAGGCTTTTTTTGGATTGGCCAGCACTATTGATTTGCTCACTATCCATTCTTCCTCGATCTCTATCATGTTAATTACAGCTCCTCCATGATTTGGGAAAGGATTGTTTATAACGTTTAGCGGTGCTATCTAGAGTGTAATAATCTTATGATAGCACCGCCCTCAAGAATTGGGAGTCAGGGTTATCGAGTTTGGACTGAATAGGCTGAATAAACCCTACTGCTCTCAACTCGAAAAATGTAGTTCTAGTCTCAACCAACTGGGTAAAAGTTCAAGGAACTTTCATTTACAAGTTTTGATGGGGAAGATTAGTATTATTCTGATTGATAGGAGGGGGAAATTGGCGGTAGTTCTGATTGTCAGGAGCTCTCAGATTAACATGGAAATTTTAGGGAGGGGGTTGGTAAATATGCTGAGAATTTGGTTGTGGATCTTGGTAAATGGGCTGAGCATTTAGTGATGGAGCTTGGTAAGTGGGTGAGTATAGAAGACTGGTTGGAGATTTTGTAGAGCTAGTGGGATGGTAGATGGGGGAGGTGTTCTTCCTATATTTGGTCGGTAAGGTTTTCTCGATCTCATATTGGGACTAGAGGACATAGATGAAACATCCTCCTTCTTATTTCTAGTAAAACCTACCAATTCATACTGCGTTGAGGCTTTAGCAATCTTCCCACTTCTAAGGCCTTCTTCAACTATCTCACTGATCTTAACCAAATCAGCAAACTTGGCTTTGACTGCCGATATCTTTTTGTCATAGAATTCAGATTCTTGGGAGTGCATAAACACAACTGAGTATCAGTCAAGAACGACCTCTATATTGTAAGCAAATCTTCCGGTGAATTCCTTGGTTAAATCACTCCACCGGGACCATTTCTTCAATTCTTGCATGGTGAACCTCTCCAATGTTTCTCCAATTAGACTTTGGTTAAATAGCCTCATTAGTAGTAGTTTATTTTTCCTTGCGCCAACTATCTAATCAAAATAACTTCTTAAATAAGCATTAGGGTTCCCAACACCAATGAATGTCCCAAACGTAGGAATCTTGAATCCCTTTCTATCAAGTCAACCTTGTGATTCTCTGATCCTAGAAAACTCCTCCTTCATTAGTATTATATCCTGATTATGCCTAACCTCTGTGGCTTTTAATTCCCTCTCCTCGTAATGCTTGAGCTTAGGGTATCTTAGGAAAATAGGATAAGGTTCTATTGTAGCATGAAAGGTAGGGGTGGCACATTTTTGATGGGTGGGTGTTGGACATTCGAAATGGTATTATATGGAGGCATGGTTTTATGGGTTGGCAATGTTTAGGTGGTTACTCGGGGAATTATTGGTATTTAGTGGAGTGGTTTGGTAGTTTAGAGAGAGGTCTTGTGGGTTGTAGGCATTGGTATTGTTGCTTGGATTGGCATGTTATATGGGTGGAAGTGTGGGTCTAATATAATAATTCTATGTGAAGAAGGTTGTTGGAGGTATGGTCATTTGAAGGCCTTGGAATGGAAGTGGAAGGTACACTCCTTAATTGGTTTTTAGCCAATGGAGAGTTAAGAAGAGGAAATTGGAGAGGGGCCCGGGAGTCACCCAGAGTTGGGGTATTGGCAGCAATGGCCAAACTTACCATGTCCTTGGCTTTCTGGACTTCCTCTTGCATTTTTTCTAGTTTCTTCGGGAGTTCAGCAATCATCTCGCATTGTTACGCAATCATGTTATCCTTTATGATCAAAGAATTTTCTCCCTCACTATCAGTCATTTTTTCTTGAGAGAAGCGACGGTTAGGGGAGGAATATTTGTGTGTTTTTGAGCACTTGAAATAAGGTTGCTCAGCCAGCTTCGAAAACACAAATTAGTTTCTATATATTTTGTTACCTGATAAAGTAAAAAAAACTCAAAAGGAAAATATGTTTGATTCTGTTAGAGATAAATAACACAATCTATCTGAATAGAAATAAACACATAAGAATTACTTTAAAAACATAAAAGTTTCTTTTCATCAAGGCAAATTGATTCACAGGTAATTTTGACTCAAATATTACAATGAACAGGATTTTTCCCGTCCATTTTGGATAAGTAGATTTTACGAGGAAGGTTGACTCATTGAATCTTTATCTTCTTATATATCTGCTTGTTGGCTCTTTGAATTCTTTTGTATCTTTATCAAAATGGGGGAAATGAAACCTCTTAAAGATAAGAGTCAAGCCTTGAAAGGCTGCCTACGTATCTCATGAAGGAGAAATCAGGCCTTACGTAGTTCAAATTATAAGGATAGTTATTTTTGATTCATTTTAACTAATTTTCATTACAAGGAAAGTATAAAAACTATGAAAATAACATAAAAGGAACTTTTGTTACGTTTAAAGATTCTTCTTGACTGATTATTGATAGTTTTCTCTATCTTCTCTTGTTCGTGGGTAGTACGGTGAGAGCTCAAGATGGATCCTTCATGTATCAATGAGGTGCTCCAATTCAACCCTAAAGTTATGACAAATATTGATGTCATGGTCCCCTGCCCTTGCATGGTAGAGACAAACTTCTCTTCCTGGGCGCCATGCCCTGGACGTTCTTTCTGGTTTTCTCTCTACCGGTTCCAACATCTTGTCATGGAGAACCTTAGCATAGATATCATAGTAAGTCTCATGGAAGACTATGAAGTCATACCTATGGATCATCCCATCTTTAGTGATTGGTGTGACAGGGATGACTAAGTCGCATGCAAGGATAGTTTGAGGACCCCACAAGTAGCTTATCTGGCCATTGTTAATCATTTAATGAACCCTGACTTTCAAAGCATTACACTCATCAGTGGTATGAACCCTCTGGCATGGGTGATAAGCACATTCCTTATGTTTATCTTAAGGTTGACATCCAAATCCCTCCAATTGGTCGGGATGGAGAACTCCCATAGCTTTCAAAGTTTCATAAATATTAGAGAAGAGGACAAGTCTGGGACCTCGAATATACTTACGAGATTGGGATTTGAGAGTGATGAACTCCTTCCCTGGCCTAACTCTAGTTGGCCATACAACATCATCATTGATTTTGGTCTGGTAGTCTATGGCTCGGTTTGGAGGTAAAGCTTGTTCGACGATCCCCTATTTGGGCTCTTTGTCCTCTTCCATGAAATATTTAAGCCATTGCATGAACTTTTCGTCCTTATGATCAATTAGAGCTTTTTCTTGTGGCATCATCCAATTTATTATAGGTATTTTTTCATCTACGATAACGATTTCTTTATCCACCTTCACAAATTTAGCAAATGCTACTTCCTTGAGTAGTACCACTTCCTTAGTTTGTCCT
This sequence comes from Jaltomata sinuosa, assembly GCA_003996215.1. Taxonomy (NCBI): domain Eukaryota; kingdom Viridiplantae; phylum Streptophyta; class Magnoliopsida; order Solanales; family Solanaceae; genus Jaltomata; species Jaltomata sinuosa. The sequence continues at coordinate 81,923 of QJPP01003668.1, forward strand.
TTGACCTCAGCTATTTTTCTGTCAATTTCTTCCATCCTCCTAAGTATTGCTTCTTTGGTGTTCATGGAAAGTCAACCTTCCTGAGGAATTATGATTTTTTAGAAGGTTTATGGGAAGTTTGAATCTTTTGTATGAAAGTTTGGAGAACTCGAAGAGTGACTTGGTCGGACTTTGCATAGTTGACTTATATCTTTCCTAGCGATTCTAAAAATATTCAAATAGGAGTGGATAAATTCACCTTTGATTTAAGTAACACACATAAGAAAATTATATCATGTAACAATTTATAGCACATCCTATATAGATATATGACCTTTTTATTCCAAAGGTAGGCCTAACAAATTGAAGAATATATCTGATATTTGTAAGATGTTCCATTGCCTCAAAAAACATATTATATAGAAACCTTATGAATAAATCGAATAGGGGTACACAATATGGGAAAGGAATGTGCAATAAATATTAGTCCCACACAGAATTTGTGATGACCCTTCCAGTCATCTTCATATTTAGGCATTCGTTGTACTGTTAAAGCTTTCCTATAGCAGCCCCAAGTCATATATGGCTTGCTGGGACTGGTAGTTCGGTGTCCTGGTTGTTCATTTGGTTGTTTTAGCCATTTTCCTATTTTAGATCCTTAACTTAGAATATCATTGATTTCAATCAATATTATTCTGTGTTTCATTCTGCTTTATGGTGATAGAATGAGACTCTACTTTTTGACTTATGCCGGATTGGTCAGGGCACATCTCCTTCATACTTCCATTCATAGAATCAACCTTTTGCGATACCTTGGTAATCAACTCTCTTATTGATAGTTGTTCAGGCCCTGATTTTCAATTTCTAGAAGGGACATACAGGCCGCTTATATCATTCTTTTAGCCATCCCTCTTGTTCCAATCACCATCTATACCCCTCCTCCTATCTTTATATCTATACTAATCATAGTTACCATCTTTGTCCCTATTGTTATCCCGATCTCTGTTCCAACCTTGATTTCCTTGGCCATTAGCCCGGAAACCTGCCACTTGATCATTTATATAATTAGCTTCTTCATTAGAGTCGTACTCATCATGTCTCGGTGCTTTACCTTGTGAACCTACAACCTTAACCTTCTCCAGACCACTATTAAGAACTTGTTTGGCAATTAGATCTACAATTGTTTGTAAGGTTGTGAAACCCTATTTAATTTCCTGTAATTCTTGATAGTCAATGGATTTCCCAAATGCATATGCCTCTGCCGAGCTCTCAGCTTCTCTCATATGCCAGGCCATGTTCGTCTTCGTACCCTGTCAAGCATCTCAAAAGCTTCGACATAAGTATTCTCCATGAATGGTCTCGTGGTTACTGTATCTACTATTTTCTTAGTGTTTGCGTTCAATGCTCTGTAGAAGATCTCCATCAAATGGTCCGAAAGGATTTTGTGATTCAGAACTTGCTTCAGCTTCTTATTGAACCTAAGACATGTTTCATACAATGCCTCCATGGGAAGCTGTTTGAAATTATAGATATCCTGCTTTAGCTGCAATATCCTTGATGGAGGGAAGAACCTCTCTAGAAACTGATTTCTCAATTCAAGCCATATGAATATTAAGGCATCAGGTAGTTCCACAAGCCACAATGTTGCTTCTCTAGTTAGAGAAAATGGAAAGAGACACAATCTTAGAGCATCGTGATTTGCCCCTGGAAGGTTATAAGCCTTGCAGATCCCCGTAAAGTTCATCAAGTGCAAGTTTGCATCGTCCATGGGCTTGCCAACAAAGAATCCCTTCAGGTTCAGTAGCTAAATCATAGTGCTCATAATATCAAACTTTGTACCATTGGGCAATGCTGTCAATACTATGGGGCCAATTGTCTCAGTGTCATCATCATTAACAATGTACCGAGGGACGTGTCAGGGTTGTTGTCGGCCTCTATATTCTCTTAGTGCAACTGGATCTTGAGGTATATTATGTTGGGCTGCCTCATCTTCCGCAACTTGAGCATTCAGTGTGGCCTGTCGAGCAGCCTTTTGTCTAGATTATCGTGCTTGATCAGCTTGAGAATTATGTTGAGAAAGTGCTACTGCATCTTGCGCCTCTTGCGCAATTTGAGCATCTTCTGCTGCCTTTTGCCTCTACTATTCTTCAGCTAACATGCATTGTGTGGCCTGTTCAGGTGTATCAAAAACTCCCACCTTAACCATGTTTTTTCAGAGTTCTTTGATGTTCTAGGTCGAATGGAATCAGGGGATTGCCTTGACTCCTTGTATTGGGCATGCACAAGTGTGAAACCTATGGAACAAAAAACAAAAACAACAGAAAAAGTAAAATCTTGAAATAAGGACTAGTTGTGAAATAAACACAATTTCTCTTAATCCTAAATTTTATTCCCCAGTAATGGCACCAAAATTTGATACCCCCAAATATACCTCCTTTAAGAAGCATAAAGTGGTCGTTGTTCTAATATAGAACCCAATGAATGTTGGAGTCGATCCCACAAGGAATATGGTAGGACTAGGGTCAATTATATTTATTCGCGCTCTTAACTATTTATTTCCCTCAAAAAGGGGAGTTTCTAGTAACAAGTAGTAATCATAATTAAAATTCGAACAAGTAACAAAGTAACAGTTTTAAGTGTTGTAATCAATGAGAGAAACGACTAGGGTCGTGTTTCCCATGAGATCATAACTTAGTAAGTGTTGTACTAGTAATCTATTCTGGTGCTTAGCATGTAAGATCAGTAAGTTAGGTTCACCTAAATGGTTGGTCCCCTAGATAGACGAATTTCACCACGCACCTTGTCCGGCTACGAGTGTATGCTTTACTAACCCTTACCCTTGATCCCAGATTAGCTATTCCCGAACAAGGTCAAGCTATTAGATGAGGGTTGATAGCCTCAAATCTCTGTTGTAACCAACCCTTTTCCCATTTATTACCTCTTTGGTCCGACAAGTAAGAATAAGGTGAGTTCTAACATTTGCAACCGTTAAAAAGAAATCAAAGCGAAAGGAAGAACAATACATGCATAAAAACTGTCCTAGGATTGCTAAGTACTTTTCCTACTTCATTCCTACATGGATCCCACAACCCTAGTTTTGGATTTACCTACTCATGGTTATAAGAAGATAACCAGATTTAGATGACGAGATCATGATTATAACTTACAAGAACAAGTAAAGTAAACTGGAAATCTTGAAACCTCAAGAACACTTTAATAACTCAAGAACAATATTGGAATTCTCAAAACTCTGTTAATATGTCTCCCAAAACGTAAATAATTAAAAATATGTAACAGGTGCATAACTATGTCAAACAATCCAAAATAAAACCTAAGGGAAGGTATTTATAGAAAAAACAGACCAAATCCTAACTAAACTAGGAAAAATGGGCATGGCACTTTAGATGGTTAATCCCCACGGGCCATCATGGGTGTGACAGACGTCGTGGGTGACCGTCGGACAATATTCACTTTGAATCTCTAGTCCCTCTGCCTTGTTTCCATGGAAAAATACAATAGGGCATGGTGGTTGCCATGCCCGTCGTGACCAGCTCGTCGGATAACAAGTCACTTCTTCAATTGCCTCTTGCTCATTTTGACGGGCTATGCAACGTCCTATCGTGGCTCTCACAGGCATCGTGGCAGCTCGTCTGACTTGACTTTGCTTCTCAGTTCCACTTGTCCATTCCCATGGTCAAGTGTGACAGCCCATGGCTAGACTGACATCCATCATAGCTGGAAGTGCAAGATGGTTTTGCCTCTAAGTTTCTCTGGTCCATTTTGATGCCTTCTCCCACGGGCCATGGTAGATCCCACGCCCGTGGGGCATGTCTTTTCACCCAAAAACTGCAACTTTTTTGATCTTTTTATCTTTTAAATACTTTTCCCTATACTTGTAACAAACGACATCAAATCCAACAAAACACACTTAAGAACTCCCAAAATCCTTAGTTTTAAGCGTCAAAAGTGCCATCAAATCCCGGCAAATCACAAGTATCTCTAAACTATATAACACAAAAATTTCATTAGAACCCATCCTAGACTGAGATTTTTGTCAACTCCCATCCTAGGGAGAACTATACCCGAGCACTTCACCACTACTCAATGAGCAGTTATACAAGGTATTATCATGATCAACAAGAGGGATATGAACGTTCAAGAATCCATTTAATAACCCCACTCCCTCAATCAACCCTACCACTAAGGATCATCAATCATAAAGAAGTTAACTTATTTCGAAATCTACACAATTCAACTATACCTTCTCATGAATTACATTTAGTCAATAATCATTCTCATAAAATAATCCTATGAGAAATGTCAAACAATAATTCGCCAATTACAGGTCATTTTGCAAAATTCTACATGGGTAACTATTCCCAACAATAGACAATCATAATTTCACAAATACCCAGAAACTTGGTCCCACCATAATCTCACGGTTTCCTCATTAACTACACATTAGTATCACAATGGAAGTAGTTACTCTATTAACAATAAAAATCATCGAGTCAAATAAATATTGATGTTTGAATATATGTGTTACCTCAAATAAACAACATCATCCATATCAAACAATTAACCTTCATGCCAAGGGCTTCCATATCCACCCTTCCCTTTTATCGCACGTGGATACTAGTTTTTATTGATCCTTATTTTGAATGCTTGCTTTTACCCTTCTATAGGCAATTTCTATAATTCATACAGTAGCTCGAAGCTCAAACTAAGAATTTAAATCACATCGGGAATGAAAAGCAAAGAAGGGGAAAATAGGATAGAGATTTTGTTTCGCCCATCCTGCTGTAGCGGCTTACAGACTGGAACAGTGACCTCCAACTCAGCAGTCCAAAAAATTTACCATTTCTCGTAAAATTCCCTCATTCCCCTTCCCTGTTTTATACATTAACACATGAAATTACATTATGACCTTTAACATAATTCCAAGACCAAACCCAGCAATGCATAGATAAGAACTTATCGTCACATTATTTAGAACAAGTTATGAAACACTCCAAGAAAACCTTTCATAACAACATATCCCACTATTATACAACACTAGCCCTTTTCCCTATGGTTCTCAATCAAATCTCGACTGTCCTGAAACCAAAGTTTCCCCCACAGTCATTAGCCAATTTTTATCCCCTTACTATTTTTCAAACAATAAGTCTATGCATAACAATTATCATATTGTTCCAGTTAAGCCCCATAGCAATTAATTCCCTAACCATCAACACATAATCAAGTTATGAACTTTCAATAACCATGAACTTTCACAGTAATTCAACAATAACATTTCACATTTTCGTAGTCATTCAAGTAATACAAATACACATATGCACCAATCTCAGGTCTCATTACATAATCAAGCCATGTTTATTATCCTTTATTCGCCTCATGGATGACCGTTAGTCGATTCATCCATGCATTTATATAGCCTCTAAGGACATATACAAGTTGGAACCTTCTCGGTTCTAATTTTTCTTACTTGTGTCATTTCAATCGGAAACAAATGACATCGTCTTACCTCATTGAGATACAAATTAGAATCGATAGATACAAATTTGATACAACCTATACAAGCAAGCAAAATATCACATGAAAGGAATCAAGAAGTGGAATAATTTCCTAGAATGCTTCATAGCTTCCCGAAGATTAGATGTGGACGTCAATACACCAATCTGCAGGACTCTATTGGACATTTGCTCTTGTACTTGGAGACCAGTAACCTAGGCTCTGATACCAAATTGTCATGACCCAAGTACTTGGATCATGCAGGCACCTACTCTAATCCACCTAGATTGGAGAACCCTTACTACCCATTAAAACAGGTATGCAAAAGTAAATAACAAAACATAAAAATTACTTTTATAATATAAAACCAGTCGCAATATCTTTGGAATACAATGAAATCCTTTTAAAAATACACCAGAAACCTTTCTCTAGGAACTAGTCTAAACAAGTACAAGAGCTACTAAGAAAAGTACAAAATTAAGACACAGCTTCCACATAGGATTGAGATGGGTAGAAGTTGCTAGAAATCTTTAACGCGTTAAATCTGAAACCTTCGTCGTTACCTAGACAGACCTTATTATATGACTACCTGTTAGTTTTGTGTATTCAACCCCCAAGGTTCCTTACCCTTGAAATCCCACTCCATCAGGCACTCATTGAATACTAGCCTTGATTCACTAACCCCGTCATACATGGCTCCCTAAGAGCCTTAGACCCTCCAAGCTCACAAGTCTTGAAGCCATCAAGCAATACAACTCACAATCTCTAGCCATGTGACCAACTAGCCCAGACATCACCGCCAGCCGGCCAATCACTTGCCAAAATAGGAATTGTAAATATACAATGGTAACAGAATATAACCAGCTAATATGAATCAGCCAAGTCCATATGACTACCAATAAAACTCCTAGTCAACAACCGAACTCAACAACCATTTAAGTCATGCCCAACTATGCATGTAACCATACTACATATAATTATGTCACAGCTTGTGAGTAACATGGACCACCCAAGGATCCCTAGGACATCGTCTATGGCATTTAACATGCAACTTCAATTTACAGAAGCAACCACCCTATCACTTAAACTCACCAACCCGGCTACTCAAGGGCCAATATCTATGACAAGTAACAATAAATCCCAGCCCTCTAGGGGAACCAATATGCAATGAACATCAATAACAGAAATCTTGGTGTACTCAAGGAACCAATATGTAATGAACATGAATAACATATAATCCTGGTTCACTCAAGGAACCAACATGTAATGAATATCAATAACAGATAATCCCAGTTCACTCAAGGAACAAACATGTAATGAACATCAATAACATATAAGCCTAGTTCATTGAAGGAACCAACATGTAATGCATATTAATAACATATAAGACTAGTTCACTCAAGGAACTAACATGTAAAGAACATCAATAACAAATAAGCTCGGTTCACTAAAGGAACCAATATGTGAAGAACATCAATAACAGATAAGCACGGTTAACTCAAGGAACAAACATGTCATGAATATCAACAACTAACAAGTAAACCCATACTAGGCGTGGTACCCGAGCCAACCATAAAAGAACTTGTACCAGGCGTGGTACCTGAACTAACCATAAAAGAACCTGTATCAGGCGTGGTTCCTGAGCCAACCATAAAAGAACCTATATCAGGCATGGTACCCGTGCCAACCATAAAAGAACCTGTAAAAGTCATGGTACCCGATCCAACCATAAAATAACCTTTACCAGGCATGGTATCTAAGCCAACAAATGAATAACATCAATCAATCCTGTGAATGTCCAAATACCAGTACATCCCACAATAATACCAGATATTATCGCAATCACAACCACAATAAGAATAACTAATCATACTTGTGAAGTCAACAAGCATTTAATAAACCTTATTATATGTGATTAAAATTTAGGATATCATTTATAAATTTCCTTACTTGAGCATGCCTTGCAACAATAGATAAACACCCAAACACTTGGTTAAGTAAGCAGTCAAGTAAGCATTATTAAGTCATACTCATTGAATGTAAGTACTCATTTTAGGAATGCACATTCAATCTAATGGATCCTAAACTTCTAGTGAAGTCATGCACCTTTATACCCTTTTAGTTTCTAATACTTGTCCTAACTTAACCTTAGGCACTTAAATTATATGACCCCCTCCTTATATCATAATCAATTATCTTCACTAAATTTAAGTAATATTTTCTCGTATTCCAGCCACACATAATATGATGTTCACCCTTTTTATGGTAATTATGCTGAATCACTAGATTATTGGCTCACACAGTCTCATTATCACCTATATTTACATAATTCGCATTACAATCCACCGTGGAGGCATACAAACACAAAATATCCATCAGGGATTCATACATCAACATAATAACACATAAATAGGTCCTTGTTACATTAAACTATGCTTTACCCATCCAAACCTATGCCCGAAGGCTTAACCATGAAATCTCTTATCAATCTATGTCATGAACATATTTTTCAACCTAGGTCTAAACTACTCAATAAAACCTAGCCTATCTAGATTCCAAGCAGCTGCTATAGAGGTATGAATGCAATTTTTGGCTCTGTGAAGGTAAATCCTAGCGAGAAATCAAGGTAGAATCCATGGATTTTACCCCGTTCGAGTGAAAATCCCTCCTCTTCATTTCTCCTAGGCCATGATGTAACCTTAGGAGGGTTTTCAGAACCAACCTTATCCTTTTTTTGCAACTGAAGAGGGGAAAACAAAATGTAAAACCAATTTGTTGGGTTACTAGTCCCATCATCCCTCTATAGCAGTCTGTTGCTTGCTATAGCGAGAAAATTCCTGCTATAGCAATCTGGAATTTTTTTGTCACATCATCCCACACTAATATAAGACAATATATTTAAAAGTTCCTCAACCCGTACCCATAATGAGGTGCCTTTTAATAATGATTGAACATGTTTTTACAATAGGTACTAATTTACCCATCATTCATCCACGAACAATGACTATTTCGGAAGGAAAGGAGCAAGCCAGAATTTTCAACCTTAACACCCTTATTATGACAACATAAATTTAGCCTTATGCGAACCACCAAAATTTCATTCTCCTCAATGTATCAGGAACCCAAGCCAAAAGCAACCTCTTATTGAAATGAATTTAGGAAGTGCCTAACCTTTCTCCTTCGATCCGATCCTTTCTGTGACTCAAAATTTATTACTACTTTGCTTGATCAAGAAATTTCCCTTCCTTTGAGTCGCACAAAACTACATAGAGAAACCCTTTTCCTGAGCACCCAAGTAATTTGGGGCCTCGTTAATATAACAGAACAAAAAGATTCCAAATATAATGGATAAAAACAAATTTTTTGTGCTACGAGGAACTGAATTCCGCTATGGTGACCCATTTCCCGCTATGGCAGCCTGGCTATAGAAGGAAAATTTCTACAATAGCGACACTACAATAGCGGCCTGCCTCCTGCTATAGCAGCATAGGCGAGGTAGTAACTATAAGCATTCCCAATTTTGGCCAATTTTACAACATAATACTCAGATTTTGACATTCCAGACTAACCCTATTACGTGAAATATTATATCTAGAGTTCTACTAACCCTAACTCCATTCCAAAAGTTTCTATGGGATTCTATGTCCATCACATATCATGATATCACCTTAATTTCATCAAACACTACACCCCGAGAGACCAAGTATCTCTAAACTTTACAACACAAAAATTTCATTAGAACCCATCCTAGCCTGAGCTTTTTGTCAACTCCCATCCTAGGGAGAACTCTACGCGAGCATTGACACCCTAACCAATGCTATAACGAGCACTTCACCACTACTCAATGAGTAGTAATACAAGGTATTATCATGATCAACAAGAGGGATATGAATGTTCAAGAATCCATTTAATAGCCCCACTCCCTCAACCGACCCTACCACTAAGGATCATCAATCATAAACAAGTTAACTTATTTCGAAATCTCCACAATTCAACTATACCCTACTCAAGAGCTACTATTAGCTCGTAATCATTCTCATAAAATAAGCCTATGAGAAATGTCAAAGAATAATCAGCCAATTATAGGTCATTTTGACAAATACTACATGAGTGAATATTCCCACTAATAAACAATCATAATTTCACAAATACCTAAAAACTTGGTCCCACCATAATCTCTTAATTTCCTCATAAACTATACATTAATATCACAATGCAAGTAGTTACTCTATTAACAATAAAAATCACCAATTCAAATAAAATCTGATGTTCGAATATATGTGTTACCTAAAATAAACAACATCACCCACATCCAACAATTAACCTTGATGCCAAGGGCTACCATATCAACCTTTCCCTTTTATCGCACGTGGATACTAGTTTTTATTGATCCTTATTTTGAATGCTTGCTTTTACCCTTCTATATGCAATTTCTGCAATTCATACAATAGTTCAAAGCTCAAACAGATAATTTAAAACACACTGGGAATGAATAGAAAATCTGGGGAAAATAGGGCAGAGATTATATTCCGCCCATCCCGCAGTAGCGGCTTACACACCACTATTGTGACCTCCAATGTCAGCAGCCCAGAAAATTTACCATTTCCTGCAAATGTTCCTCATTCCCATTCCCTGTTTTATACATTAACATATGAAACCACATTATGACCTTTAACCTAATCCCAAGACGAAATCTAATAATGCATAGACAAGAACTTATCATCACATTATTTAAAACCAATTATGAAACACTCCAAAAAAACCTTTCATAATAACATATCCCGCAATTATGCAATAATAGCCCTTTTCCCCATGGTTCTCAATAAAATCTCGATTGTCCCAAAACCAAAGATTTTCCCACAGTTGTAAGCCAATTTCTATCCCCTTACTATTTTTCCAAGGATAAGTCCATGAATACCAATTATCATACTGTTCCAATTAAGCCCCATAGAAATTAATTCCCCTAACCATCAACACATAATAAAGTTATGAACTTTCACTTACCATAAATTTTCACAGTAATTCAACAATCACATTTCACATATTCGAAGTCATTCAAGTTATACAAATACACATAAGCACCAATCTCTGGTCTCATTACTGAATCAAGCTAAGTTTATTATCCTTTATTTGCCTCATTGATGACCGTTAGTCGATTCATCCATGCATTTACATAGCCTCTAAGGCCAGATACCAGTTGGAACCCTCTCGGTTCTAATTTTTCTTGCTTGTATCATTTCAGTCGGAGTCAAACGACATCCTCTTACCTCCTTGAGATATCAATTGGAATCGAGAGATATCAATTGTACACAACCCATACAAGCAAGCAACAGACTGCATAAAAGGAGCCAAGAAGTGGAACAATTTCCTAGAATGCTTCATAGCTTCCCAAAGATTATATATGGATGTCAACACTCAAATCCACATGACTCTATTCAACATTTGCTCTTGTACTGGGAGACTTGTAACCTAGGCTCTGATACTAAATTGTCATGACCAAACTACTCGGATCGTGCAGGCACCTACTCTAATCCACTTAGATTGGAGAACCCTTACTACCCATTAAAACAAGTGTGCGAAAGTAAATAACAAAACATAAAATTACCTTTATAACATAAAACCAGCCTCAATATCTTTGGAATACAATGAAATCCTTTTTACAATACAACTGAAACCTTTTTCTAGGAACTAGTCTAAATAGGTACAAGAGCTACTACGAAAAGTACAAAATCAAGACACACATTTCATATAGGAGTGAGATGGGTAGAAGCTGCTAGAAATCTTTACCACATCAAATCTAAAACCTACCTCATTACCCAGACAGACCTTATTAAATGACTACCTATGAGTTCTGAGTATTCAACCTCCAAGGTTCCTTACCCTTGAAATCCCGCAGAATCAGCCACTCACCAAAAACTAGCCTTGATTCACTAACCCAGTCATACCTGACTCCATAAGAGTCTTAGACCCTCTAAGCTCACCTGTCTTTAAGTCATCAAGACATACACCACACAACCTCTAGCCCTATGACAAACTAGCCCAGACATCCCCGCCAGTCGGCCTATCACCAAAATAGGTATTGTGAATATTCAATGGTAACAAAATATAACCAGATAATATGAATCAGCCAAGTCCATATGACTACCAATAAGACTTCTAGTCAATAAGCGGACTTAACAACCATATAAGTCATGCCCAACTATGCAAGTAAACATACTACATATAATTATGTCACAGCTTGCGAGTAACTCGGACCACCGAAGGATATAAGTTATCTATGGCATTAAACATGCAACTTCGATTTACAGAAGCAACCACCCTATCACTTAAACACACCAACCCAGCCACTCAAGGGCTAATATGTATGACAAGTAATAATAAATCTCAGCCCTCTCAGGGAACCAACATGCAATGAACATCAATAATAGAAAGTTTGGTGCACTCAAGGAACCAACATGTACTGAACATCAATAACAGATAAGCCTGGTTTACTCAAGGAACCAACATGTAATGAATATCAATAACAGATAAGCTCGGTTCTCTCAAGGAAACAATATGTAATGAACATCAATAACAGATAAGCTCGGTTCAGTCAAGGAACCAACATGTAATGAATATCAATAACAGATAATCCCAGTTCACTCAATGAACTAACATGTAAAGAACATCAATAACAGATAAGCCCGGGTACTTAAGGAACCAATATGTAAAGAACATGAATAACAGATAAACCTTGTTCACTAAGGAACCAACATGTAATGAATATCAATAACTAACAAATAAACCCGTACCAGGTGTGGTACCCGAGCCAACCATGAAAGAACTTGTACCAGGCGTGGTACTCAAGCTAACAATAAAAAAACATGTACTAGGCGTGGTACCCGAGCCAACTATAAAAGAATCTCTACCACGCATGGTACCCGAGCCAAACATAAATGAACCTGTACTAGGCTTGGTACCAGAGCTAACCATAAAAGAACCTGTACTAGGCGTGGTACCCGAGTCAACTAATGAGTAATATCAACCAATCCCATGAAAATGTCCAAATACCAGTACATCCTACAATAATAACAGGTATCACAACAATCACAACAACAATGAGAATAAGAAATCATACTTGTGCAGTCAATAAACCTTTAATAAAACCTAATTATATGTGATTAACACTTAGGATATCATTTAGCAATTTCCTTACTTGAGCATGCCTTGCAACAATATACAACAACCCAAACTCTTGGTCAAGTAAGCATTCAAGTAAGCATTATCAAGCTATATACATTCAATGTAAGTACTCATTTTAGGAATGCACATTCAATCCAATAGAGCCTAAACTTCTAGTTGATGTCATGCACCTTTATAAACTTTTAGTTTCTAATCATTGGCTTAACTTGACCTTAGGCTCTTAAATTATGTGACTGCCTCATCATACCATAATCAATTCTCTTAACTAACCTTAAGTAATATTATCCCATATTCCAACCACACATAATATCAAGTTCACCATTTTTATGGTAATTAGGCTTAATCACTAGATTATAGGCTCACACAGTCTCATTATCACCTATATTCACATAATTCGCATTACGATCCATCATGGAGTCATACAAACACAAAATATCCATCAAGGATTCATACATCAACATAATAACATATATTAAGGTCCTTGTTACATTAAACTATGGTTTACCCATCTAAACTCCATGCCTGAAAGCCTAAGCATGAAATCTCCTATCAATCTATGTCATGAACATGTTTTCAAGCTAAGTCTAAACTACTCAGTAAAACCTAGCCTACCTGGATGCCAAGCAGCTGCTACAGAGGTTTTAATTCAAATTTTGGTTCCGTGAAGGCGAATTCTAGCGAGAAATCAACGTAGAATCCATCAGATTTACCCCACTCAAGTGGAAACCCTCTTTTCCATTGCTCTCAGGCCATGAGGTAACCCTAGGATGGTTTTTAGAGCCAACCTCATCCTTTTTTGTAACTGAAGAGGGGAAAACAAAATGTACAACCCATTTCTGGGGTTACTGGTCCCGTCATCCCGCTATGGAGGTTTGCCGCCTGCTACAGCGACACTGCTATAGCGAGAAAATTCCCTCTATAACTGGATGACGTCAACCCCACCTAAAATTTTAATTTTTGAAATTTCTTTATCGCGTCATCCCACACTAATTTAAGACACTATATTTTAAAGTTTTCGAACCTGTTCCAATAATGAGGTGTCTTTTAATAATAACTGAACAAATTATTACAACTTGATACAACTAAGGATTCAGGCTACTAACTTATGAGGAGCTACATAGATGGTAAGATAAAGTGACAATCTCAAGTTATCACTTTCTTAATATTTTCAAATTGTTATGTTTAGCTATTAATATTTTATGTCTCAAATTTTTCACAATATAGAGGACTTCATAATATCCCAACACACAAAGATATAAACATTTTCGGATAAACGTTAAACCAAATTAACACAAGTACTTTCATTCATTTACAAGTGCCTAAAATAGATCAACACATAGCAACACCTAATGGTAAACATTACGATAAAAAACATTGATCATCTTCTACTATTTAGTAATCATACTCCTTATGTAAAAAAGAATTCATAAATTCCGTCACTCTGTGAGCTTTAATGAAACTATAAGTTGACAACAAAAATATTTAAGATGATGTACAACTAGTAGAAATGAATATCAAGACTCAAAAGTCACAAATTCCTGCTGCCAAATATAATATGATCATTTATTAAAATGTTCCTTTCAAGTTGTATTTTTCAAATAAAATCAGAATGAATCAATTTTAACAGAAAGAGTACCTATAAATTATATCCGAAGAGGGAAATAACTCAGTACATCACTGTAGCCTCTAAGTTATATGCTTAATATCTTTCTCTTTGGAATTGTTTATTGAAATTACCTCGGTGTCCTCATTCTTGATGATGATTTTCTTTTCATGTGTCTTTTCATGTTGCTTTAACGTATCTCATTCGGCCTCCTCTTCTACTTCGCTAGATGAGTTTATCAGATCTTGGGCTGACAAGTGAATTCGTACAGGTCTGTGCAGGAGATAGAAATTGTCTCCAACTTGATCAGTCGATTTTCCAGTAGCATCATTTTTTTAGGGCTTTCCGATGAAAGAGGGTGGATATTAACCATAATGCAGCAAGTCTGTGACTCTGAATAAGGGAAGAAAAAGTTGAGAAATATGTTGGAAGAATATATCTGATAAATATTACAGACATGCATGACAATAATGCTATACAAATTTGCATTTTCTTACGGAAATGAGTAAGAGGAAGTTTAGTGGGACTAAACCATATTTAAATAGAAGATCATTTTGCTACTTACTATTCTAGATTTATGTACTTTTGCTAGATTTTTCCAGACATTTTTTTAATTGGGCATTCCATTCTGTCCAGGCAATCCCATCCATAAGCGTTCGTCATGGATAACCTTTAAGAAAAACCCCAAGTTAATCACAATAATTGAGAAAGGTTTCTATAGAATCTTAAAAGACACACCTTTTGTGATTTCTATAATTGTGTAGATTTAATAATTGAATCTATGTAGTTTAAATTCTCACAAAATTAAGAAAATAAATAAATAGGTATCTTGATCAATGAAGTATTTCTGACATCACCGAGTTGATGTCCTTCTATTATATATAATAATTATTATTATTATTATTATTATTATTATTATTATTATTATTATAATAATAATAATAATAATAATAATAATAATAATAATAATATAGATTGGAAGGATTTACTTATATCATGATTAGTATCCAATTTAACTTGATATAATAGATTATATATTTTATATTTTAGAAACTAGTTTGATCACCTTTAATAATCTACTATATGTAGTTATTTTTTTAATGACTTGATATATTAAGCTATTTTTATTCTATTAGCATATAAAAGTTAAATTCTAATTATATAGACCAAGAAAAAGATACAGTATTAGTAGTATAAGTGTCATGACTATAAAATATTCTTGGTTAACGCAAGACTATCATGTCCTATATTTTTGTTGCCTATGGTAGAAAAAAAATACAAAGACTCATAAAACAAAATAGAAGAATTAATCTGAATAGTTATTCACTCAATCGTTGGAAATAAAAATAGCCGACAAATATTTTTTATATGTGTAATTCATCTATAATATGTATATGTCGTGTGTAATAAGTGTATAATGTATATATACTGATTAAAAAAAGGTTAAATTACATAAAGATACAATTGTTCCTACCATATTTACCAACTCTCCCACTACTTTATTTTAATTACTTAATATACCACACGTTAATAATAAAACTTTCGGATACATTCCAACCCCATCGGATACATCCCAATCCCATCAGATATATTCCATGCATCTGTAATGACTGGGTCCGTCGTTACGGGTAGTCCAATCTTGCCAAGTTTTAGAGTTAGAAAACTCCGGGTTTGGGAGTTTGAAATTCTGGGCTAGGCTAGCCTCGGCCAGTTTTGGAGTGAGGTAGAGTCTAGGGAAATCCAGGTAAGGATTGGCCTTTGTGTCTTGTGATGAGCTAGTTTTTCACGTATCCAAGACATAAAGGAGCCAGGGGGACTTTTCGGAATCAAATTTGGGTAAGTAGAACTCCCAGAATCGCGTTCGACGTGAAGGGGTTGTTTCGGGTCGTCAAGGAAAGAAAGTGTGTTGTAAAATGGCTAAAATTGGGAGATTTATTGACATTCTATCCGTGATGGGCGCAACCATGTGCCATAGCCGCCACCGCTATAGCGGTGGAAATTACCGCTATAGCGGCGGTCAAGGGTGGTCAACGCCACTTAAGACCGCCGTAGTGGTAGTCATCCGCTATAGCGGGACCGCTATAGTGGAGAGGGGACCGCTATAGTGGACCGAAGGGATTTTAATGTAGAAATAGCTCCAAAAACATTCAGTTTTTCACAATTTCATTTTGGGAGAAGGCTAGGCGATTGCAGGCGTTTTTCTTCCTTTTTCTGTCAAAATTCTTCCCTAAGGTAAGTTTTTCGTTCCCCAATCTTTGTATTACGTTTCCTATGCGGTAGAATTGCTAGGAGGGAATTTGAGGAAAGGTTGGCATAACCTAGGAATGGAAGAATTCGGGGAAGGAAGGGTGTTCCAAGCATGTACGTTCTTGGGTGTTGATAAAAGTATGCTAAAATGATCATAGGTTGTCAAATTCCCTATTTTTATCCATAAAAATGATATAACTAGGAGAATTAATGATGGAAAAGCCCTGGAAAAGGGTGGGATGATCATGGGTGGCCTGGGTTTTGGGGATTTGGTATAATTCAGGTAATGTGCAGGCCTTGTGTGTTAATTGTATGTATTGTGTGTTATTTTTAGACCAAGAATGCGAGAGGAATCCGGAACACGGGAAAGCTCAGGTCGAATAGAGCTTGGATCATTCGAGGTAGCTGATGGTTTACGAATTCCTGTGAATGTTGTATATTTTGTACTCATATCTAAGTGATTGTATGAATTACATTGCTTAGGAACGTTGTATAGAATGTCTAAGTTTCCTGCCTTACAGTCTGTGATTTGAACGATATTTGCTTGTTTGTTTACAAGTTGTTTGTTCATGCATTTGACTGTGGATTATTGACATTCGGTTGGCTCGGGTACCACACCTAGTACGGGTATAACAAATGGTTGGCACGGGTACCACGCTTGGTACGGGAATAACACTTGGTTTGCACGGGTACCATGCCTGGTACGGGTTTACTTTTGTTGCATCATTGCATTGTTATTATGGTATTGCATTGATTGATATTGGTTCCGTGAGTGGACCAGGTTGCTTATTAAATGTGTTATTGGTTTGATGGTCCTTGAGAGGCCAGGGAAATTCTGGTTAACTGTTGTGTTGGTCTTGGTTTAGGCTAGGTTGTTCATTGACATTTGTATTGGTCTTGGTTTAGGCCAGGTTGATTCAAGGTACATGTGTGTAGTATAGAAGGGGATCCTAGGGTGGGTCCAGGTTAGACGGAAGGGTGTAGTTAATGGTATACGGTTGTGGCATAGATTTAGGTGGTGGATTTATGCGGGAGCAGGCTGAGTAGAGACTGGTAGTCTAAGAGTGTCTGTGGCAATTTATGTATGTTTTCCATACCTTATACTTGATATTGTTGTACTATTATACCTTGTTTATTTGGAAATTGGATGATGATCCTACCAGTACACAGTGGTAGTGTACTGATACTGCACTTGCTTTTCTTTTGGTGAGTAAAAGAAATCTTCCAGCGGCTGAGACGTGACCTCACCTTTAGTGCCGATGGCTTCGGACTTGCAAGGGTAAGCTGCTTGATTCGAGCTACCTTGGGTTATCTTTAGAGTTTCTATCCACTTGTTTTGGACTTAAAACTACTTCGTATTTTCTTTTGGGTTTGCATCCCCGCATTCTAGATATTAGTATTGATGTTTGGTACAACGACTTTCAGTTCCTAGGTGGGATTTTCCGCAGGTTAATGATTACGCTATAGTTTTCCTTACTTTGGTTGCTAGTTTATTTTATGTTATTGGTTTTAGGCTGTTAGTTTGGGAAAAGGGTTGAACTCTATTGGTTCGCTCATCCGGAGGTTGGGTGGGTGCCACTCACGATGGGTTGGGTCATGACAAAGATGGTATCAGAGCCTAGGTTTGTTGATCTAATCGTACCAAACAGGTCTAGTAGAGTTTTGCGGAACGGTGCGGAGACGTCCGTACTTTTCTTTAAGAGTCTATGGGGATTTAGGAAAACCTATCTCTTCCTTCTTTCCTTCGTGCTATAACTCAATTCCAATTGGTATCTGGTGATACAAATTGGTATCTAACCTCATTCACTCTTCTGTCCGCAGATGGTCACTACAAGGAATAATGGAGCAAGGCTAGTGGTCCCAGCAGCGAGCCCGACAGTTCGTGGCAGAGGTAGGGGAAGGGGCAGGGGAGGAGCTGGAGCTGGAGCCGCCAGGGGTGGAGCTCGAGCTGCTGCTGCCTGTGAGGTAACTCCTCCCCCACCTCAGGATCACGTGGCTGAGGACGTAGAAGAAGTAGTTGTAGAGGATGGAGGGGCTAAAGAGAAGGCGGCACCGTTCGGGGGTGCAGGCCTTCCTATTATGACACCAGAAGCTTTTAAGAAGGCGTGGGATATTCTGAGTGGGTTGGTTGGTGCTGGAGCCATACCCATAGCTTATGCAAATCAGGCTTTGGATACTCAGCCAATGGTTACTACAACACAAAGGATGGACGTAACTTCGGGCACAAATGATCTCCTCAGGACAATGCTAGGCCCAATGATGACAGGTAATGAGCATGAGATACTGACTAAGTTCCTTAAGCTGAAACCTCCGATGTTTCAGGGTACATACAATGAGGATGCGTATAAGTTCATCCTGGATTTCCATGAGAGGTTGCACAAGTTGGGTATTGTACGTCAGCATGGGGTGGAGTTTGTCACTTTTCAGCTGCAGTGGAGGTCTCATGTTGAGTGTCGGTCTTCTATTCTACCTCCACTGACTTGGGAGCAGTTCCACGCATTATTTCTAAAGAAGAACGTTCCCCGTACTTTGAGAGACCAGAAGAAAGATGAGTTTCTGAACTTGGAGTAGGGTAGCATGTTGGTCTCAGCTTATGAGGCTAAGTTCCATGCGTTGTCTCATTTTGCTACACAGATGTTGGGTTCCAAGGAGGAACGGGTTCGATTGTTTGTCAAGGGTCTGAATAGTGATCTGTAGGTACTGTCGGTGCATATGACTTCTTCAGGAAAGGGCTTTAATGATGTAGTGGATTATGTGAAGAAGATTGAGGAAGTTAGGCAAGTAGGGAAGGCTAAGGCTTTAGCCAAGAAGCCCCGGAATGAGGGAAACTATGGTGGTTCATACTCCCGGGGCCAGCATCAGCAGGCTTATCCGTCCTGTCCTATTCAGTCAGCTCTGCCAGCTACAGGTGGTTATCAGGGAGCTCAGTTTTCAGCTACTAGAGGTCAGAGAGCGTCCTATACATCATCTAGAAAACCTACTCTTGACCATGGTTGCTTCCATTGTGGTGAGTTGGGCCACTTTAAGAGGGAGTGTCTACATAGGCAGACAGGTAAATAGGGTCAGTAGCAGAATAGAGTAGTAGTCCCGGCAGGCAGAGGCGGTAATGCTAGGGATCGACCACAAGGTGGGCGAGGTAATTTTCAGGGAGGCCGGGGAGACCGAGAGAACGATGGTGCAGGTAGGGGTGTGGCGCAGCCAGCCCGAGAAGTCACCCGGATTGATGATCGGGCACATTACTATGCTTTTTCATGGAGGACTGAGGTGGAAGCCTCAAATGCAGTGATCACAAGTACTATTCTTGTTTGTGGTAAAATGGCTTCGGCATTATTTGACCCAGGTTCTACCTATTCTTATGTGTCTGTGAGTTTTGCTTTAGGGCTGGGTTTGACTTGTGATATCCTCGACTCTCCCATCTATGTTTCTACCCCAGTTGGAGAGTCTGTGGTTGTGACTCATGTATATTGTGACTGTTCTCTTATTTTTGTGGGGTTACATACTTGGGTAGACTTGGTAATTCTGTATATGGCTGATTTTTATATTATCTTGGGTATAACCTGGCTATCTCCTTATCATGCTATGTTGAACTGTAACACCAAGACTGTGGCTCTAGAAATTTCGGGTAAGGATAGACTAGAGTGGGAAGGTGTGTACAAGCCTAAGCCAATTAAGATAATATCATTTGTCCGGGCTAGGAAGCTAGTGGAGAGGGGGTGTCTAGCTTTCTTGGCTCACCTCTGGGATGATAGTGTGTAGTCTCCTCTTATTGAGTCAGTTCCAGTGGTTTTTGAATTTTTAGAGGTGTTTCCAGCGGACTTGCCTGTTATGCCTCTGGACAGGGACATAGATTTTTTTATTGATTTGGATCCAGGCACTCATCCCATTTCCATTCCTCTATATCGTATGGCTCTGGCAGAGTTAAGGGAACTTAAGACTCAGCTGCAAGTACTCCTAGATAAGGGATTTGTACGTCCCAGTGCTTTACCTTTGGGTGCTCCGGTCTTATTTATAAGGAAAAGGATGGTAGTATACGAATGTGCATAGATTATAGGCAGTTGAATAAGGTGACCATCTGGAATTAGTACCCTCTACCCCGTATAGATGATTTGCTTGACCAGCTTTAGGGTGCATCAGTGTTCTCAAAAATTGACTTGAGTTTGGTCTGACAAGTGTGAGGAGAGCTTCCAAAAGCTCAAGATACTTTTGACCACAAACCCTATTTTGTCCTTGTCGATTGAAGGTAAAGACTTTGTTGTTTATTGTAATGCTTCACATTCTGGTTTGGGTGCTGCGTTGATGCATGATAGGAATTGGTAGCCTATGCATCCAGGCAGTTGAAGGAGCATGAGAGAAATTACCCGACTCACGATTTAGAGTTGGCAGCGGTGGTTTTTGCATTGAAAATCTGGAGACACTACCTTTATGGTCTCAAGTGTGAGGTATTCACAGATCATTGTAGTCAGCAACACGTTTTCACTCAGAAGGATTTGAATCTAAGGAAGAGGAGGTGGATGGAGTTATTGAAGGATTATGATGTGACAATTCAGTACCATCCGGGTAAGGCTAATATGGTGGAAGACGCATTGAGCCAGAAAACAGTTAGCATGGGTAGCTTGGCTTATTTGGGGGCATCCAAACGACATTTGGCTAAGGAGATTCGGGATTTGGAGGCCAAGTTCATGCACTTGGGCATTTCAGATCAAGGTGGGGCCAACATTGAAGTCAAGGCCACCTTCATAGAGGAAATAAAGGCAAAATAATTTCAGGATCCGAAACTGGGTAAGTTGTGAGGTAAGGTAATATCCGAGGAGTCGAGAGACGTCATGTTAGACTCTAGTGGAGTGTTGCATTTCAGGGAGAGGATTTGTGTTCCTCGGGTGAATGATATGATACAGAAAATCTTGGCAGAAACTCATGGTTTGTGGTACTTAATTCATCCGGGTGTGACCAAAATGTACAGGAACTTGAGGCAATGTTACTGTGGGCCCAAGATGAAAAGGGACATAGTTGATTTTGTGTCCAAATGTCAGAACTGCCAGCAGGTAAAGTACAAACATCAAAGACCTGCAGGACTACTTCAGAGAATGCCAATTCCAGAGTGGAAGTGAGAAAGGATAGCCATGGATTTCGTGGTGGGTCTTCCCAAGACTTTGGGGAAGTATGACTCAATTTGGGTCATTGTTGACAGGCTGACCAAGTCCGCTCATTTCATTACGGTCAGGGTAGATTACATTTCACAGCAATTGTCTAAGATCTACGTGAAGGAGATTTTGAAACTGCATGGGGTACCACTGTCTATCATTTTAGACAGGGGTACGCATTTTACTTCTAAGTTCTTGGGCAAGTTACATAAAGAGTTGGGTGCAAAACTCTCCTTTAGCACAGCCTTCCATCCTCAGACTAATGGTCAGTCGGAAAGGATGATCCAGGTATTTGAGGCCATGCTGAGAGCATGTGTGATGGACTTCGAGGGTCATTGGGACTAGTTTCTACCGTTGTGCGAATTCTCATATAATAACAACTATCACTCCAGTATTGGCACGGCACCATTTGAGGCCCTGTCTTGGAGGAACTGTAGATCACCAATTGGGTGGTTTGAGGAAGGCGATGTGAAGCATCTGGGCATAGACTTAGTGAAGAAAGCGTAGAAAAAGGTAAGGGGCATACAAACCAAGTTGCTGGCTGCTCAAAGAAGGCAGAAGGAGTATGCAGATCGCATGGTCCGGGACATGGACTTTCAGGTTGGTGAACAGGTATTGTTAAAAGTATCACCAATGAAAGGGATTATGCGGTTTGGTAAGAAAGGCAAGCTTAGCCCTCAGTTCATCGGTCCGTTTGAAGTTCTTGAAATTGTGGGGCCAGTGGCTTACAAGTTAGCATTGCCACCTAGTTTGTCGGGCGTCCATACGATATTTCATGTATCCATGCTTAAGAGATACCATGGGGATGGGATTACATCATCAAGTGGGATGAGGTACTTTTCAATAAAGATCTTCGTTATGAGGAGGAACCAGTTTTGATTCTTGCTCGAGATGTCTGGAGGTTGAGGACAAAGGTGATTGATATGGTGAAGGTTCAGTGGAAGCATCGTACGATTGAGGAAGCCACTTGGGAAACCGAGAAGGACATGTGGGGCAAGTACCCTTAACAGTTTGAGGATTCAGGTACTACACTTCCTTCCTTTTATTTTCGTAATCTTGGGTTTGATCGTTCAAGGATGAACGATGGGTAAATTGCTATTTTTTGTAACAACTGGGTCCGTCATTACGGGTATTCCAGTCGTTCCAAGTTTTAGAGTTAGAAAACTCCGAGTTTGAGAGTTTGAAATTCTAGGCTAGGCTAGCCTCGGCTGGTTTTGGAGCGCGGTAGAGTCTAGGGAAATCCGGGTAAGGATTGATCTTTATGTATTCTATTGAGATAGTTTTCCACGTAGCAAATACATAAAGGAGTCCGGAGGACTTTTCAGAATTGAATTTGGGTAAGTAGAACTCCTGAAATCGCGTTCGACGTGAAGGGATTATTTCGGGTCATCGGGAAAAGCAAGTGTGTTGTAAAATGGCCAAAACTAGGAGATTTCTGGATATTCTGTCCGAGACGGGCGCAACCGTGCATGATAGCGGCCACCTCTACAGCGACGGTCAAGGAGGTCAATGTCGCTTAACACCATCGTGGCGGTAGTCATCCGCTATAGCGGGACCGCTATAGTGGAGCGAGGACCGCTATAGCGGGCCGACGGGATTTTAATAATTTCAGTTTTTCATAATTTCATTTTGAGAGAAGGGTCAGGCAATTCCAGGTGTTTTTCTTCCTTTTTCAGTCGAAATTCTTCCCTAAGGTAAGGTTTTCGTTCCCCAATCTTTGTATTACGTTTCCTATGCGGTAGAATTGCTAGGAGGGAATTTGGAGAAAGGTTGGCATAACCTAGGAATGGTGGAATTCGGAAAAGGAAGGGGGTTCCAAGCATGTACGTTCTTGGGTGTTGATAAAAGTATGCTAAAATTATCATAGGTTGTCAAATTCCCTATTTTTATCCGTAAAAAGGATAGAACTAGGAGAATTAATGGTGGAAAAGCCCGGGAAAATAGCGGGATGATCATGGGTGGCCTGGGGTTTGGGGATTTGATATAATCCGGGTAATGTGCCAACCTTGTGTGTTAATTGTATGTACTGTGTGTTGTTTTTAGACCAAGAATGAGAGAGGAATTCGGAAGAAGGGAAAGCTCGGGTCGAATAGATCTTCGATCATTCGAGGTAGGTGATGGCTTACGAATTCTTGTGAATGTTATATATTTTGTACTCATATCTAAGTGATTGTCTGAATTACATTGATTAGGAAAGTTGTATAGAATGTCTAAGTTTCCTGCCTTACAGTCTGTGATTTGAACGGTATTTGCTTGTTGGTTTACAAGTTGTTTGTTCATGCATTTGACTGTGGATTATTGTCATTTGGTTGGTTTGGGTACCACGCCTGGTATTGGTATAACAAATGGTTGGCACAGGTACCACGCCTGGTACGGGTATAACACTTGGTTTTCACAGGGTACCACGCCTGCTACGGGTTTACTTTTGTTGCATCATTGCATTGTTATTATGGTATTGCATTGATTGATATGGGTTCCATGAGTGGACCAGGTTGCTTATTAAAACGTGTTATTTTTTTTATGGTCCTTGAGAGGCCAGGTAAATTCTGGTTAAATGTTGTGTTGGTCTTGGTTTAGGTCGGGTTGTTCATTGACATTTTTGTTGGTCTTAGTTTAGGCCGGGTTGATTCAAGGTACAGGTGTGTAGTCTAGAAGGGGATCCCAGGGTGGGTCCAGGCTAGACGAAAGGGTGTAGTTAATGGTATACGGTTGTGGCATAGAGTTAGGTGGTGGATTCATGCGGGAGCAGGCTGAGTAGAGACTGGTAGTCTAAGTGTGTTTGTGGCTATTTATGCATGTTTCCCATACCTTATACTTGATATTGTTGTCTGTTATACATTGTTTATTTGGAAACTGGCTGATGATCTTAATAGTACACAGTGGTGGTGTACTGATACTGCACTTGCTTGTCTTTTGGTGAGTACAGGAAATTTTTCTGGCGGCTGAGACGCGACCTCACCTTTAGTGCCGACGACTTCTGACTTGCAAGGGTGAGCTGCTTGATTTGAGCTATCTTGGGTTATCTTTAGAGTTTCAGTCCACTTGTTTCAGACTTAAAACTACTTCGTATTTTCTTTTGGGGTTGCATCCCTGCATTCTAGATATTGGTATTGATGTTTGGTACAATGACTTTCAGTTCCTAGGTGAGATTTTCCGCAGATTAATGATTACGCTATAGTTTTGCTTACTTTGATTGCTAGTTTATTTTCTGTTATTGGTTTTAGGTTGTTAGTCTATGCAAAGGGTTGAACTCTATTGGTTCGCTCATCCGGGGGTTGGGTGGGTGCCACTCACGACGGATTGGGTCGTGACAGCATCAGATACATTTCAACCCTCGAATACATATTGTAACCTCTCAGATACATGCGGATACATGTTGTAACCCCTCAGATACATGCGAAATGCAGATGAATCCGAGATAAAACCAAAGATGTCAATGTATCTGAGATAAAATCATGTATCTAGATGCCTTATGCAATGTATCTGAGTGGTTGGGATGTATTCGAAGGGAAAGTAGTGGGAAAAAGAGTTGCTCTTAACCCCTCATCACCCACCCCACCCCCACCTCCTCTAAAATAAGTAAAGTCCATTAAAGTTTCTTGTATTCTTCTGATAATTAACAACCACCTACATGCAAAGCTACATGTATTTGTATTTTATCAGAAAAATCAAAAAATAAAAATAAAATAATTAAAAATTAAATTATTCTCATATGGACCCTGGACCAACAAGGATATAAACAAATTTGGTTGATGTTACAACTTTTTAATCAGTTAATTCTGGAATTATATGAACGAATAATAAAAAATCCTTAAATGGCAATTTAAGACTTCATCAATCTATTATATTTATTTGCACGAGAATAGCCACATTGTATGATAAAGAAGCAAAACTCTAAAAGGCATCTCAACAACTAAATTTGTCATTTGTTCCTCTTAATAAGAAAGCCCAAAAAAGGAAATACAACCATAAAAAAGTTTAATTATTATCATAAAAGAAATTTTATACTCATAAGAAGTGGAATCAGTTATTAATTAATTAAATGAATAATCTATTATAACAAGTCAAATTACATTAATAATATTAATAATTATTATACAATCTATATGTATAAGATAAATTCAACATGAAATAAGTATGTGTAAAATGTGTGTATGTCAGTATGTGTATGCATAATTGTTTGTGTGCGTATATTAGTAAATGTATGTGTATATGCAGCTAGGACTTAAGGTCCTGGCTAGTGTAGAAGCAATTCTAAACTGAGAAATTAGAAGTGTAATTATCCTAAAATAAAATAATGGTTTTGCAAATCACTTGTTAGTAAAATTTTATTTGATAAGAGAAACTTCTGGTTATAAGTTTATAATGGAAATTTGTATATTTTTCTACTTTAAACGATTTATCTCTAAAAGTAAATTTGAAATATGGGTTGTGCGAGAATAACTTGACTAAAGTGTTAGTGACTAGTGATGGGGTCCAATTTCACCTTAGGTGAAAATACAGCTTGATCAATTTTGACTCTTTCGATTTACCATCGGAAACAACTTCTCTATTCCACAAATGTTCTGTAAATCTTCATACATCTTATCTTTTCAGACCCCACTTATGAAATTACACAAGATATGTTATTTTTGTTTCCTTCTTAAGAGGTTCTAATCATAACTTAACTGTTTTTTAAACAAAAGAAAATTTTAAAAAAATTACATTATTTTTTTAAAAGAAATATATCAATTTTATTTATTTATTTAGGTAACATTAAAATGAAAAAGCAACATAATAGAAAAACCAATAAAACAAAAATTTGAAGAATGGCTGAAACGATTGGTACCAAATTAATGAAACATAACTGAATTGACATATTAAAACTTACCACAATGATGTAGAGGGATACTAAAATCCCTTCCACTATTAACCAGAGATCTCGAGTTCGAGTCAAGGAGATAAAAAGTTTCTTGTAGGTCCATTTTGTCCTCTTATTGAACCTACCGAACATGAAGCTGTAGTGGTCTGACAACTGAGCTTTGAAAGCTGAATATTTAAAAAATGAGAGTTAAAAAATGAAATTTTGATATACAAATCTTTCAGATCCATTTTTTTCCTGAAGAATTATTTCAATATCTATAATGTTATATACTTGTGGTTGCCAAATAAATTGAAACGGGTAAAGAGATAAAGTTATTAGTTCATGAGCTATGTTTAAAACTTAATTTGAAGCAAATAAAAAGGGAATTGATAGATTTTAACATATATAGTCAACATTACCAAATTTTCAAAAACATAATTCTAATAAACTATAATTTATATAAACAATTATATTTTCCAATTTAGCAAAAGAAAATTAAATGTAGAACCTCACCTTCGATTAATGGAGTTTCAAAATCAACCACGTCTTTGCCAAAAACACTACATTAGTGTTGTTTTTCACACACAAGACTTGGAGACTTACAATGGGCATTAATTGTTGCTTTATGTTGGATCTCCATCTATTAACATTTATTGGTTTTTCTGACATTCAAATTTACCATAGGCGGACGTCAATTTGTTTATATATCAATTTTCATATCCTTAAAATCAATTTCACCTTAAAATTTTCATGGCCTAGATGTGAATCTGGCCAACCATCAAACTTTTCACTCCTTCAAAACCCTAAAGAAACACACTTATAGAAATGAGAATTTAACTAATTCAAAAAATTTAAGAAATAACTATCACAGAATTTTTGAAAAAAAGGATGGATCTGAAAGATTTTGATAATAATTTATGAGCTTCGACAATTTTAGTTTTGGTAAGGTGGAGAATAATAGATCATCAAAGAAAAGAAATAAAGTGAAATCCTGAATCACAAGGATTGATCATTCTTTTGATTTTTTAATGACCATCTATTGGCTTTGCAAATCGGTAAAGTCTACTATATCAGCATGAATCAATGGAGGAGATTGTATTTAGAAGAAAGAGGAAGAATATATTATTAGCTCATAAAGTTTACTTTCGTGGATACATTTGTTCTCTTCTTATAGAGTAGTAACCGACTATAGGCTAAGTACGTGTAATACCAAAATTGCCCTCAAGTAAATGACTAAACTACCCTTTGCTAAACTAACTCCTTAATTGTCCAGCAATACTCCCCTTTAAGCTAGAGTGTTGAAAAGATCAAGCACTTAATGCTTGAAAACTAACAACTGGTGTTGAGCAGTTCCAAAACCCTTGGTAAGCACATATTCCAGTTGAGAAGAGGTGGAAATGAACTAAGGATGTATTTTAATTTTCTCTCGAACAAATGCAAATTTATCTTTATATGTTTGGTTCTTTCATGATAAATGTGATTAGATGGATGTTTATCTTCACAAAGCAGTGTGACTGGAGTAGTACATGATACTCTAATTCTTTTAGCAGCCCAATTTGCCAAGTAACTTCAATAACACCAATTGTCATGCTTATATATCAACTTCAGCTAATACCCAGCTCTCGATTTGTTATTTCTTTTTTTTTTCTAGGAGATCAATGAATATCCTAAATTCACTATATACCTAGTGACTGATCTTCTAGATGTCACAATTTAAAATTTCATTAATCTGTGAGGGCACCCACCATTCTCCATAAGCGAACCCCAATCACTTATAAATCATTTAAGATGAGTGGAAACTAGAAATAAGTGGAAGTTCAATTAAACATTAGTAAAATAAATATTCGTATACCAATTCATAATAAAAACCTAAATGAATGAAACACCCAAGATTTGATGACACAAGTACAAGAGCGTCTAAGATTCAAAGTATACAAGTCTAAGATTCTGCAAAGTTGTCTAGAAAGAAAGGATATTAAAAGGAAATAGATCCATAATCCAGTGTTGCAAAATAGCTGAGCAACTCACCTTGACCTCTAGTATGGATCCTCAGGTCCTACGATTACTCAACCACCGCTAGAACCTAGAATTCAACCTGCACACAAAAGGTATAGAAAAACAAGAGTAAGTACGGGAGATACATGTACTCAACAGTATCATCTACTGCACTTATATGAAGTGATGATGAGGATTGGTCCTACACTTCCGTTCTTAACACTCTATCACATATACAAGAAACAAGACTCAATTAAAAGACAATTTATCTGCTAATCATAAAATAATCACAATAGAAGCAATATCAAAAAACTAGCTAATATCAGAGAATTTCATTGGATGTATCAACCATAACATACTAGTTATCTCAATCATCTCAACCAATAAGGGCAAAAACTAAGCCACTTTCACAATCACTTTACCATTTTAGCACTCAGAATCAATATATAATGTAATGAGGATGAAATGAAATATAAATACTTATGCACTAGCCAATAACATATATACACCATCATCTTCTTCCGGATAGACAGGACTCATGGGGGACTTGTGATGTCTATATATGTACTATGAATGAGACAACACTAAAGGAATGCCTTGGATGCAACACCGTACATCGGATAAACCAAATATACCGTGAATACTCTGGGTTCCTGATATCGACATTAGTAATGTTTCTTCCACAATATCAATGCCCATGAGATGTAATGCAGAAAATGACAAACCTTATACCAGATTCAATCCTCAAGACAGACAATCATAATCAACTCTAAATCATTTGACAATGAAAGTAAGGAAGTAAAATAATGATGAAGTAAGCAATTCATATATAGGCCTTCAACCAAATTCAATTCATCAATACTAACTAAGCAAATAAGATTCAATCCTAGTTAATATACTAGGAACCATGCTCACATAATCACATAATTCATCAATGAATAGGAAAATCATCATTTTACCCATATCAAGGCACCAGTAACCAAATAAATGTTTGTCATTTATATTAACCCCCATCACCGATTACCCCTCAATTTTTCCATGTAATACACTAACACTTTATAAAGGATCAAGAAAAATCTCAACTTGCCTTTATCGGAGTCTAAGATGTCAAATTATAGACTTACCCTTTTTCAACACATCCAAACGGTCCTAATATTACTAAATATATAATGTACATAAGTATACGAGTTCATAGACACTCATATTGTCACATAAAAGTTCATTTCAATAATCAAGTCAAAAAGTCAACCTTGAACCTCTGAGGACGAATCTAAAATTTTATTCAACAATTTTTTTACCCGCATGGTGAAAAGCTTATGCACCAAAAATTATCTAAAATGGATCATTAATCAACCACCAATTCCAAGAATTTCGCAAAAATTAGCCATAGGGGAAAAACCCAAATCCTTAATCTCAAGCACTAGTTAAAACACTAATTAAATGATGGAATAATGGGAATTCAAATTTAGATTGTTAGAATCTTACTCCATGAAGAAATCAAGCAAAACCCCCACTGAAATTGCTCAAAACCAAGCTTCCAATCTCCCAAATTTGATTTAGAAATCTAAGTTTGAAAATGGAAATTAAATTTTTCCTTGGTGTAAATTCTTCATCATGAACGCGATAGGACATCATGAACACGTTAAGATTACACTAACCTAGTCCACAACACTCTTTTGCAAATGCAACACTTCCCCATAGATGCAAAACACAACTTGATGTGACCCAAACTCGAACCCACTTCCTTCTTTGCAAATGCAATTCCCACCCCATGAATGCAAAGAGTAGAATCCTCCTTCTATGCGAACACGACCAGAGCCTTGCAAACACGAAGACTGATTTTGGTTGCACCAGATTACAACACTTCAACAACACAAAACTTCAACCAAAACTCCTAATGGATCCTCAAAAATATTTCACAACCCACAGAACAAACCAAATATAAAGATGACTATAAAACACGTTTTAAACCTATTGGAATCATTAAACTACTGGTTCAAGGCCGTCTTGACCTAAAATTGACCATGATCAAATTTAACTTTTCTAAAATACTAGAATCCAACCAATGACTCAAATTACTCTTGAGTTCCTGAAAACTACCAAACCAAGTAAAACATCACCCTCCATACCTAAAAGAGCTATCAAAACTCAAATATGACCATGTTAACCTAGAATTTTGACTTTGATCAAATATCAAACTTTCAAAACTAAAAATCTCATCTGATCACCTTGGAAAGTATATCACCCATCCTCGCAGGTTGCAAATGATATATAAGTTTGGTGAAAGGTCTAAAAAGAGAAAACACATCGAAAAATTAAAATGACTATGAGGGTCATTACACAAGTATTTGAACATACTGCCAAATTAAAGTCACAATTGATAGTTAGTTTGGGCATTGTTATATGTGGAAGAACACACCAAGACCTGGTAAGCCTTTGCTATATCTTAGAGCCTCAAGATAGCCTCAATTATAAGATTGCTTAGGTCGTTGGATAAACTGACTAAGAAATTGTACATCAAAACATATGTTTGGTCTAGTAATGGTAATATAAATCAATTTTTCAATCAGCTTAAAATAACTAGTAACCACATCATATTTTGTACCACCCTTATTCCCAACATGAATATCATAGTTAATTGTGGTATTTTTTTATTATACTCCTAAGAGTGAGAGATGGTTTAGATTCACTATTTTTTAAAAAAAGATGCTACTTTTTTATGCAATACTTTCTCTTATTAAGAGTTATCTCCTTTGTTGACTCACCCAAGTTCTTGACCTTGAAATTGTTGTGTAGTGTGTCTTCTGCCTACTTATTAAATTGGAAATCCCTGCTTGTAATCAACAAGTCATTCATATGCAGAAGAATTATTATAATTGATAAATATACTATAACAACTAATGCATTTTTAGGTTAATTATCCATTGTCGTAAATCCTATTTCAAGCCATATAATGACTTCACCAACTTTCACACTTTTTTCTCCCATTGTTTGTGAAAACCTTGTGGCAGATTCATGTATACTTCTTCGTATAAATCACCCTATAAAAAGGCATCGTTGACATCCATCTGGGAAATAGACCAGTATTGTAACACCCCAAAAATTCTAAGTTAAGATCCGAACCATTTCCACGAGTGTCATGATTAATTTCCTAGTGTGAAAAGTATTTTGGATGTGAATCATGTTAATAAGAAACTCCTAGAAGCAAGTTAAGTTGGAAGGACCCCAACAAAAGAAGTTTTCAGCAAAGACTAAACAAGTATCATATTCAAATGCTTACACCTCCTACAACATGAAGATTTAGGTGGCCTACGACCTACCAAATTAAAGGCCTTTGAGTCTTCTTTCAGATTCCATCGACCGCGCATTGATCCGAGTCAGGAGTAAAAAGTTATGTGTATTTTACTGCAGCATTGCCAGTTACCACGGACGGGGTGACAAACCGTGATTCTTAACCACGGTCCATACTGTGACTCGTGAAAACAAACCTGCAACTTAGAATTTTTACCTTCAAAATGATGAGTTGGTTCACGATCCGTAGACTAAAACCATAGTCTATAGTATGACCCTTGGTTTGTCAATTCTCAGCCTTTCTTCCAGGTGTCCACGGTAACTTCACAGGTCATTGTTTCGAAGGATGGTCCATCCTAAAACTCATGGAATCACCTTCAGAGAACCCCTAAACTCAAGGACAGAACCACGACTCAGTTGACGGTCCTTTATTTAGAACCACGGACCGTCAACCAATCCGTGGTTCGATATTCTAAGAATTTTAGCAGTGTTTAATTTAGTTTCCCAGGGGTATTTCAGACCATTCCTTCTTCTTCTAGCCCCAACCATAAATAGTTTTAGGCTTATTTTATTAAGCAAAATACCTCCCAACTATTAGTTTTCCTCGTTCTTTCTCTCAAGTCCATTTCAAAGAAGAAAATAATGTTCTTCTCCAAATTTTAGACCTAGGGCTTCTCCTTCAAGCTTCAAACTTCAGGTTCTCTTCAAGGATTATCTTCCACCAGGTATGTGGGTATTCAATGAGGATCTCCTTTCACCCTCATGCCAAAAGTTCAGTTTTCAGTTATGATTTTTACAAGTTATGATTCTAGGGTTCTTACCTAAACAAGTGTTTTACTATGAATTCGATCTCTTGAGGATCCTACATGACTACTATTCTTGTTAGAACGATTTCTACATGAATTCCTAGATTTTAGAAGAAGTGAATTATAGCCTGATTTTACCCAACTATGCATAACTTTACATAACTGAATTTCTCGTGATAAAATATGTTCCCCGTATATGTTTAAGTGATATAGCAAGAAGTTTTACGAATATTTTTTTAAATCCCTAGAATTTTGATGAAACAGACTTAGCCTGGATTTACATCATCTTCTGTATGAATTAACTTTATTTTCAAGAACTTAGCATGAAATTTTAGCATTTTCACATGAACTATCTTTTCTTCAGAATTCAGCCTAGTCTACTAGTACTCAGTTTTAAAGCATGAAATTACCCAGTTATCAGCCTACAGTTTTTTAGAAAAATAGAATGCTTTCAGATTTAGTATTGTCTTTCATTCTCAGAACATCAGTATATATAAGCTATCTAGTATTTCAGTTGCATTCATTGCTTTATATTTAGTTGGGTGTAGGTTTAGCACCGAGCGAACAAAGGGATGAAGGCTCAGCTATCAGATTAGGCTGAGACCCTTAGTAGCATTCCCTAAGTTTCAGAGCTACGACGCCACCATAGGTACCAAAGGGGTCAGTTGTCATATTAGGTTGGACACCCTTGTCCCTTGTGGACATCAATTTAGTGGATCCACCTCAGATTTGTTTATACCCTTGACAAGGTATGAACACCCTTCTATCCAGGGTTATAGGTTGGCCCCATAGTTAGCTCATCTTGGGGTATGTCGGTTAATAGTAGCTCCCACAGTGCATATTTATTATTGCATGACCTTATATTCAGTTATTCAGTTCAGTATTATACAGTTGCATGTTTATATACTTGGTCATTACATCAGTTTATACCTTTCATCTTTCATTTAGTACATTATATCAGTATTTTCCTCATGTTATGTAGAATGAACTCACCTAAGGATTTAGATTAAATATGACTTTTAGCATGACTCGTGACTTTCAACTCAGTTGCACTATTTCATGATTTACAGACAGAATTTATCTTTCCAGTCCATGGGTTTCCCAAGTAACAGTTTTACTTATCTTAACAGTTTTGAGTTATGCACTTCAAATGTTATACTTAGTCTAGTTTTTAGCCATGCTTTCAGTATACATGTTTTCTCATGATTCCATAGTTAGTGCATTATCTCACACGCTCAATACATTCAAAGTACTGATCGAATACCTTTTTGTGCTGCATCTTTTTGATGATGAAGGTTTTAGTGCTAGCTTCCAAGATTATGGTCAGACAGATCGCAGCTTCCAGCTAGCAGGGAACGAGTTCTCCTTTTTCCAGGAACTCCAGTCAGTTAGTAGTTATAGTGGTTATTTTAGTTGTTATACATTGATTAAAGATACTCGGGGGTCATGTCCCGGCTAACCATAGTCAGTGTTAGTAGAGGCTTCATAGACAGCCAGACAGTCAGTTAGTTTTCTTGTATCAATTTTCAAATACTATTGTATCTTAGTTTATGATAGTTTATTTTATTTTATTATTTCTTTCAAGAGCTCAGCATATTTCAACTTCTGTATTATCTTTTAGTCTGTATCTCAGTAGTATGCCAGGCCATGAGTTAGCTTGAGGTCACTTGTGACTCTAAGCACTGTGTTATATCCAGTGTGTAGGCTCGGGGCGTGACAAACTTGGTAATAGAGCATAGAGTTCAAGTTTCCTAGGGTGTCTGTGAAGTCGTGTCTAGTAGATTCTTGCTTATGGGTGTGTTGTGCACCACAGTTATAATCAGGATGCTACAGGACATTTAGGAAATTTTTCCCTTCATTCAAACTACAAATTATGTAGTAAAGTTGTTCCTTCAGAAACTTATGCAGATTCGTGCGTTAATCCAATTCCTCCAATCATGCCTCATCTTTGAGGTGGTGGGAACAGTAAAGTTCAGATTCCTGTCAGTGAGATGCTCTCAGATAGAGCCATCAAAAAGTTAATAGACTGCACAAGGGCTTGAGAGGAGCCACCAGTGCGTAAGTCTACTGATTCAAAATCATGTATTCTTTTTTACTAGTGCTGTTGAGCCTATAGTAGAATGTGCTCTCAGACCCCCTCCCAGACGCTTTACTACAAATGACACCTTAGCCAAAATTATGGTTTTCTAAGCACTTGGGTAGTATAGTCACTCAACAGTTAGTGTGAATTGAGATGGTATGGGCCATAAGTAGCAGAATGACCCCAGAACTAGATTTACAAATTGAGAAGTATAGTAGCTATAAGGCGAGTATTGGGTTGATAAGTCCCTTGGCATTGAGGAAGGAGTAATAAGTTATGTGTAGGTTCCATGGTAGTATGTAGGGGAATAATGATTGGTTAAGGTGACTCAGAGCATGTTTAAACTAGGTGAAGGACATCCTTAAATGGTAGAAGCATAGGTATGTATCCAGATTAGTATGTTGTGCATGATATTCAAGAGATTAGAAATAGACAATGTTAAGTCCCTTAGCATGGTTTTAATTCAATTGATTTGGGTGGATGTAAACTTAGAAATGCGATGTTAGTAGACGAATAGACAAAGGTCAAAATGCTAAATGTTAGAAGAAGCAGCTAGTTGCACCAGTAAGAATAGGAGTCCTTTAGTTGTATCCTTAAGGGTAAAGAAGAATCTAAGAGATTCCTTAGTAGGAGACCTAGCAAGGGATTAGCATCTTCGGTTATAGCCTATTAAGGATAGTTTAGCATCCAGGAATACAGTGATACCCCAACCTTGTAAGAGTTAATTGATTATAGCCTAGTTAGAAGAGAGGTCCACAAACTTAGATGGGTGACTTTTATGCTAAGGGGGAGATGATAGAATGAAAAACCAAGTTGAGTCTTGTGACTCAACTAGTATAGAATTCTTGAAAGAGCTCTGATGGTATATCGATCCATTCTTATTCCTGTGGATTTTCTAGCACTTCAGTCAAGATGATAATATACTCAGACATATTTGTGCCATATTCATGACTAAGTTCATGCACTCTATGCAGATTCATGTCCTTGCTCAGCTCCTAAAACAAACAAAAATTACTCTAGACAGCAATTTCAGTCTTACTCTATAATTCTATGAATCTCATCTTCATGTCATAAGGCTCTCTATATATATGTAAACTGATGTCTCATAGTATGATCAGTTCTATGTACTCAGTTTAGTCCTCAGGATATGCCTTGATGGCTAATAAAATCATTCTACATCATGTATATGCTCAGACCAGACTTCTTGGATAGTTCGTGCTTATGGTTTCTTACTCTAACCATGCTTTACATGTCCAGAATGTGAGACACTTAGCCTTGGCACTTTACTTCTCAGACCTCACCTTGAGTGGCTAGATAATGCTATGTATAAGTCAAGACTGATCATAATTCCTTCATTCGTGATGCTCATGCTCCCACTCTATTCCTTAAGTGATCTTGGGTTATGTTTTCACAGTTGTTAGTGGAGAAAGCTAAGTAGTAGCCTAGATGGGATGTACTAGATTTTCCTCTTTTAGGTGTCCTTTTGTAGAAGTTCTTGCAGTTATAGTTTCTAGATATGCTAGGGAAGAGGAGATGAGTCTCACGTAGTGTTAGCTACAAAGAATCAATAAGATGATCATAGTAATAGGCTTGATTTTCGTGATGAAATACGTATGTGCATTTTCTTTGTGCAACTAGTGACCCATTGATTAGACTTAAAGGTTAGTTGATTTTCATGATAAGAAGGAATATCATTCTTGGGAGATAACTCCAGATACAAGAGATTTTGTCAAGATAGGCTTGAACATGGTGAAAGCAAGTAGTTAGACTCAGACCTTAGCATCTATATGTGTGTTTATGAGAATTTTAGTTGTAAATAGTAAGTATAGTATTCAGTGAAGTTGGTGTAGTTAAAAAGGGTGTTCTTAAACTTAAAGTTGTCAACCGTATTGTTTAAGGTGGGAATAGTCTTGTTCTTACTCCCTGTCCAAGGTGCTCATACTTTATGTCCAGTAGCTTCAGATAGCAAGAGAGTAGACTCCTTACATCAGATCACTTCAGACCTGGCGGTAATCATTCCTATGGCCAGAAGGCCCTATGCTTAGTTCAATCCATGCTAGTGAGTTCAGTTTAGAAGAGAATAGTTTTCTTGTACAGTTACTCCTCTAAGTTTTATGTTCCTTTCAGCCAACTATGATTTCTAAGAATGCATTCGTTCTCTATAAGTTTCAGTTGAATCCCTATTCTCAATCCAAACCAGTTATCATGTTGGATATTCAGCTTCATGTCCTATCAGTGTTCTCATGCTCTCAGTATGCATATATGCCTATGAACCTAGCTCAGTTCATATTTCAGTCAGAATTCATTTACCATGTCAGTACCTCAGCTTTTAGAACTCAGTTGGTGGGATTTCAACACTTTCCCTACAACCTCAGACTAGTTAGTCTTCATTCGAGGATGAATGATCCTAAGAGGGAGATATTGTAACACCCCAAAAAATTTAAGCTATGATCCAAACCATTTCCATGAGTGTCATGATCAATTCCCTAGTGTGGGAAATGTTTTGGATGCGAATCATGTTAATAAGAAACTACTATAAGAAAGTTAAGTTGGAAGCACCCCAACCAAAGAAGTTTTCATAAAAGACTAAATATGTGTCATATTCAAATGATCACACCTCCTAGAATATAAAGAGTTAGGTGTCCTAGTACCCACCAAATTAAAGGCCTTTGATTCTTCTTTCCAACTCCACTGACCTGCATTAATCCGAGTCTGGACTAAAAAGTTATGTGTATTTTATTGTAGCCCTGCCAGTTACCACAGATGGGATAACGAACTATGGTTCTGAACCACGGTCCGTACTGTGACTTATGAAAACAGACCTGCAATTTAGAATTTTCACCTTCAAAATGACGAGTTGGTTTACGACCCATAGACCAAAACCACGGTCCATAATATGACTCGTGGTTTGTCAATTTTCAGCCTTTCTTCTAGGTTTCCACGGGTAACTTCATGGGTCATCGTTTCAAACGACGGTCCATCCTGTAACTCATGGAATAACCTTTAGAGAACCCCCAGAACTCAAGGACAGAACTACGACTCAGTTGATAGTCCGTCATTCAGAACCACGGCCCGTCAACCAATCTGTGGTTTGATATTCCCATAATTTTAACAGTGTTTAATTTAGTTTCCCAGGGGTATTTCAAACCATTACTTCTTTTTTTAGCCCCGACTATAAATATTTTTAGGCTTATTTAATTAAGTAAAATACCTCCCAACTATCAGTTTTCCTCATTCTTTCTCTCAAGTCCATTTCAAAGAAGAAAAGAGTGTTCTTCTCCAAAGTTCAGACCTAGGGCTTCTCTTTCAAGCTTAAAACTTCAGGTTCTCTTCAAGGATTATCTTCCAC
This sequence comes from Jaltomata sinuosa, assembly GCA_003996215.1. NCBI lineage: Eukaryota > Viridiplantae > Streptophyta > Magnoliopsida > Solanales > Solanaceae > Jaltomata > Jaltomata sinuosa. The sequence goes on from QJPP01003668.1 coordinate 119,950, forward strand.
AAGTTATGTGGGTATTCAATGAGGTTCTCCTTTCACCCTCATGCCCAAAATTCAATTTTCAGTTATGATTTCTACAAGTTATGATTCTAGGGTTCTTACCTAAACAAGTGTTTTACTATGAATTCGATCTCTGGAGGATCCTACATGACTACTATTCTTGTTAGAACAATTTCTACATGAATTCTTGTAATTAGATTTCAAAACCCTAGATTTTTGAAGAAGTGAATTATAGCCTGATTTTACCCAACTATGCATATCTTTAGAGAACTGAATTCCTCATGATACTATATGTTCCCTGTTTATATTTAAGTGATATTGCAAGAACTTTTACGAATATTTTTTTAAATCCCTGTAATTTTGATGAAACAGACATAGCCTGGATTTAAAGCATCTTATGTATGAATTAGCTTTCTTTTCAAGAACTTAGCATGAAATTGTAGTATTTTCACATGAACTAACTTTTCTTCAGAATTCTACCAAGTCTACTAGTACTCAGTTTTAAAGCATGAAATCACCCAGTTATCAACCTACAACTTTTCAGAAAAATAGAATGCTTTTAGATTTAGTACTGTCTTTCATTCTCAGAACATCAGTATATTTGAGCTATCCAGTATTTCAGTTGCATTCATTGCTTTATATTCAGTTGGGAGTAGGCTTAGCACCGAGCGGACAAAGGGATGATGGCTCAGCTGTTAGATTAGGCTGAGACCTTTAGTAGCAGTCCCTAAGTCTCAAAACTATGGCGCCACTGTAGGTATCAAAGTGGTCAGCTGTCAGATTAGGCTGGACACCCTTGTCCCTTGTGGACATCAGTTTAGTGGATTCACATCAGATTTTTTTGTACCCTTGGCAAGGTATGAACACCCTTCCATCTAGGGTTACAGGTTAGCCCCATAGTTAGCTCAGCTTGGGGTATGTCGAGTAATAGTAGATCCCATATTCCATATTCATTATTGCATGACCTTGTATTCAGTTATTCAGTTCAGTATTATACAGTTGCATGTTTATATACTTGGTCATTGCATCAACTTATACCTTTCAGCTTGCATTCAGTAAACTATATCAGTAATTTTAGCATGTTAAGTAGAAGAAATTCACCTAAGGATTTACTTTAAACATGACTTTTAGTATGACTCATGACTTTCAACTCAGTTGCACTATTTCATGATTTACAGACAAAATCTATCTTTCTAGTCCATGGGTTTCCCAAGTAACAGTTTTACTTATCTTAAAATATTATGATATCACAGTTACAGTTCAGAAATGAGACTTACACCCTCTTCAGTAGAAGGGCTTAAGTTTCACAGTTTTGACTTATGTACTTCAGATCTTATACTTAGTCCAGTTTTTAGCCATGCTTTTAGTATACACGTTTTCTCATGATTCCAAAGTTAGTGCAATATCTCACATACTCAGTACATTCAAAGTACTGATCGCATACTTTCTTGTGCTGCATCCTTTTGATGATGCAGGTTTTAGTGCTAGCTTCCAGAATCATGGTCAGACATATCACAACTTCTAGCCAGCAGGGAATGATTTCTCCTTTTTCCAGGAACTCCAGTCACAGTTAGTAGTTATAGTGGTTATTTCAGTTGTTATACATTGATTAAAGATAGTCGGGGTCATATCCCGGCTAACCATAGTCAGTGCTAGTAGAGTCTTCACAGACAGTCAGTCAGTTTTCTTACATCAGGTTTCAAATACTATTGTATCTCCATTTATGACACTTTATTTTCTTTTAATATTTCTTTCAAAAGCTTAGCACATTTCAGCTTTTGCATTATCATTCAGTTTGTATCTTAGTAGTATACCAAGCCATGGGTTAGGTTGGAGTCACTTATGACTCTAAGCATTATGTTACATCCAGAGTGTAGGCTTGGGGCGTGACAAGTACCACGATCCAAAAATACCTACCCCAACTCAACTATTGTAGGTAAACCACTTGTAAAAGCAAAAAAATAAAGAATCAACATAAATATATCAAGATACACTCCAACTACTCATAAATAAAGACAAAACATACAGATGTGATGCTATAAAGTTACATATTTTGCCATTATTTGCCTCACATTTAAGACTTTTATTGTATTTTTGAGCTTTTATTTTATGTTATACATTTACGTTTGGTGTTTCTGATGTGCAGGATAAAAAATGAAAGGGTTTTTGCACAAAAATAATATGTGAAGTTTTGAAGTTTAAGTAGAAGTCACAAGTGCCGATCCAAAAATAGTTTGAGAGTGCAAGAAAAGGTACCAGGACTTAAAGAGAAAAAAACCCAAACGACAATAAAAATGTACTAGTGCACCATGCCAAGCATTACCGCATTGCAGTAGTAGAAGATATTATGACAAGTAGAAAACAAAGGACCGTTGCCCATTAGACTATTGTGGCGTGCAAGGCATCAATGGTCGTGTCACAATAGTGCAATTTTAGCCCAAGTTCTTGTACTCCTTATTTTTAAGAGTAGTTTCATACCAGGGGTAGCCTATATATATATTTCATAAACAGCCAAGAATGCATAGAACGGTGGAAGAATCATATTTTCTTAGGTTTCTTTATTATTTTCTTTCTTTAACCATTGAACTTAAGTTATTCGTGATTTCTTTGATTTGTAATCAAATCGGGAGTAGCTAAACTTCTTGAATCTAGGCTTGTGGTATGTACATGATGTGATATATCACATAGTGATTTTTGAATTTTTATGTGTTTTGTTGATTTTACCCCTCCCCGTAGTTGTATTGTACTATTTGTGAGCTTCTGAGGTGTTTGGTTATGTTCTATATGGTCTTTTATTTTTTCATTTTGGAGGCTTTTAAAGTAGATATAGTTGACTTTGGTAAATATTTGGTGTTTTAGATATTGTATGAGAATTCTTTAAGTTACATTAGCTCCAGAATACTATTTTTAAGCTAGTAGTACTGTTGATTTGGGTCTTGAGGCATTCAGATGCATTTTGGGTTGTTGGTTAAGAAGTTAGAAATTTTTCCCTAGAGTTGACTTCAGTCAATTTTTATTGATAATGATATCCGTTGGTGAATCTGATAATTTTATTGAGTCCAAAATATTAATTTTAGTCTAGTAGCATATTCTATTTGTATTCGTAGGATTTCGGGTGTGTTTCGAGGATTGATTCTATGTTTTGAGAAGTTTTTGGTATTGCTGGTATCTGGTGCATTGCACTAACGACCCTTGGACCTTACCAGTGATGTCGCAATTGTGGCCAAGGTATTGCACCTACAACATTTGTTCAACTTGTCCAAGACCACTCTTACGAACTTAGTTCCACACCTGTGGAGCCGCAACAACAGGGAGTGTTCTACTTTGGAGGTGTTAGGCCAGACGAGAGTTAATCGCTCATGTGGATGTTTTTCACTGCGGTAGTGGCATGCTTGTGACCCTATCCGCTCATGTGACCTTGCTGCCATAATGAAAGGCGTGTAATAGTGAGTGCTGCCAACTTAAGGGATTTTTGCCATCGTGCAAGTTTGTCGCTCTTGCGAGACTGCGCCATCCGTTAGATTTTCATAGATATGGAATCGTTGAAAATTAACCAGTGATATTTCCTCTATTATTCTATTACTTTGACATCTTGATTTAATTCCAAAAATGATATTTGAACCTCGCAAACCATCATGGATCCCACCCTTTCAACAAACCACTAAAAAGGGTGTATATCAGTAGGCATTGGCCATTGTATTTTATCTCATATCATTGTATTGCATTATCATTTGGATTATTGTTGGCATTGAGATGACTGGTGTTATTCATAGATAATGAACTTCTGATATTTTTTTGCTTATAGGATTATTTTAGTATTCTTTATTAGATAAAGTATCTGCTTAACCTCAGCCGGCCTACTGAGTACAAGTAGACTTTACCTACTCCTACTTTTCTTCATCCGTCTTATACGGATCCAGGTACGAGTGGACCCGATTACTGAGTTTGTGCTCATGGTTATTGATCGAAGCTATGGTGATCTCCTACCTTCAGATACCAACCCAACTTCCTCTAGCATTTACTTCCTATCTATTTTACTTCCCCGACAGTGTTAGATTATTTGGTTTTGACATTGTATAAGAGTCGCTCTTGTACTTATGACTTATGAGTCTTGCAGATTACAAATTGCTTTGTTTAGTTCTTTTGATGATATTTCGAGATGTTATTATTACCTATGCGTGTGGATTTCATTTTATTGCTTTTACTTTTTTGAGTTAGACTTACCTACCATTGTTGGGTTGGGTAGGTGGTGTCACAACCCTAGGGATTTTTTGTTGTGATACACGAAGATTTGAGTTTGATAATCATACGTTTATGCAAATTTTCCATTATTAAGTTATTTACTTTTTCTTGGGCGTAATAATTTGATTGTCTAGCTAATTATCAAAAAATATTTATGGTACATAAGTTGGACTCGAAAGAGGGAATTTTCAGGCTTAATAAGAAAAATTAGGGCTTGGTTGTGAACCTTATAGGGAAAATGTAACAATTTGCTAACATGGATAAAAATATACCTATTAGTCTTGCTCAGATGGTACATATGACATATCATATGCACTTTACTATTGATCGACGATCATAGAAATGTAGGTTATAGGAATAGTTTAGTAGTCTCAGAGTTGTTAGAAAAATGCTCAATAAGTAATATCAACCAACAACTAGTAACTCATGAAAATAATTAAGCATACGATTGGATAACTCAACTGTATTGTCACATTGCCATGAACCTGGAACTTTCTCTTATCTGAAGTACACTAAAAGAACTTTTTGGCTTTATTTTAATATTTCATTAATTTTAGTTAAAATTAGGATATAAAACAAAATATTCTCAAATATTTCTTGTTACTCGCTGAATAGTCGATGTGATAATTCAAAGTAGACAAGCAATTTGACAAGTCCTTTTGGGATCGATAATTAGAATTAACCTCCAATAGTACTTGTACAACTATATATGCTTGCGTATGCGTTAGCCTCGATAAATTTTTAGCACTGTTGCCGGGGATTTGAGTAAAATTGATATACTATTTGGAATTGCTATTACATTATTCAGCATTTTAATTGTTTTGTTATTTTTGTTCGTTACCGGTTGTAGGTTTGTTTGTGCACAACACTAAATGTTGAGACAAATTCCTTATTCCACTTGATCTGAAAATTTAGAGAACCCTTAGAGGGCTTAAACAAATGGCTGGCAACAACCTCAACCTGAACCCTAACCTGGTTAAGAACAGGGCTTCCCTATAGCCATCTGTTGCAATGCGAGAACACATTCCTATAATGAATTTTTCCAGGCTGAATAGTGAAAATGCTTCAAAATCTATAGCTAAGGCAGCAATCTGAACTAAAAAAGGTATTCTGCAAGTGGTGCACACATATCAGGGGAAACTAAATGAAAACCCACGCAAGAACTTAGTAGAATTCCTTGAGGGGAGAAAGAACTTTCATTACCATAATTTCTGTGACGAGTATGTCAAATTGAAATTATTCCCTTTCTTTCTAATTGAGGAAGCAAAAGAGTGGTTGTAGAATGAGCCCACCAGTTCTATAACATCTCGGAATATTCTATCAGAGAAACTTATCAACTGGTTATTTTCATCTAGACGGACAAAGGAGTTAAGAGGCAGGATATCTGATTTCATGTAGAAAGATGATGAGTCATTTCAAAAGGCTTGGGAAATATATAAAGACTATATGTTAGACTACCCACATCACCATCAGCACAAGGATACTATTGGTCATGATTTTATAGGGTGGTTGCGGCTAGATTTTATGTCACTGCTTGATGGTATTGCTCAAGGGAAAATCTTTTCCAAAAGCTATGATGAGTTTGAGGCCTTACTAAATTTGGTGTCAGTAGGGAGATGAGAATATTAGGAACTAAGTCAAGTGTTTGTCGCATATAAAACTCCAAGAGTGCTAGAAGTTGATGGCATTACATCCATTTGGTCTTATATCAATCAACTGACCAACATTCTGAAATAGTATTTTCTCTTTCATAATACATGCCAACATTAACAGGTTTAGCAAGTGCAGCAAATGCCTTTGTTGGGTGAGATGTCTGGAAAAAAACCACGCACACATGAATGCTCTTTGAATCTCAAATCTATCAACCTAGTCCCAACAATGCACTTCTCGGCACATCATCGGTAGGGGAAAGCAAAACTGCTTGACGCTGTATAATAAATACAACAAGCCCGATTCGCATCATTATGCTCAATAAAAGGAATGAGGGAAGCTAAAATCCAAAATATTGATATTGGAAGGAAGGGAAAATTGGAAGATGAATCTTTTCCCCAGAGCGCAAAAATAGAGCGGAGTTTCTTTGACTCAGAGGTAGGGAATTACCTCCGGAGTGGAACATAGCAGATCTTATTCAGGCTGTTATGGGAGACGAGGCTCTTCGAATTCCAGGACACCTCCAAGATACCTATTACAATGTTCTTTTAAGGGGTTGTTCGAGTTGGCTTTTAGCAGATCTCTCTCATTTTATAGATTTAACCCACAATGTCTAATGCGCTTTGACAGCGAGTGAGATCTTTGAAATTCAATCAAAACAGCACTGGGTGGGTAAGATATAGGATTCTTGTCTGAGTTGCGTGGATCACAAAATGGATCTATGATTTCAAGTCCACTCGTTGATTTCGAGAAAACCGAATCAATTTTTAGCGATGCCTCCAACTTGAGATTTTGATTCATAGAACTGGACATCAAATGTATATTCATCCATCTATCAGTTGCGTGACGTAAAAGATATGCCGGCAACTAGCCAACTCCGCTTTCTAATGAGGTTAAGGCGTGACCTAGAAAATAGAAACAATGAGACCTGGGGTCTCATTGAACGAGAAGTTTGAAGATGGAGATCAGGTTCGGCACGAAATCATAAAGGTTTCAGGGCCCATTGGTAAAAGGAAAGGGAAGGTCCTGCTTCTCGGATGGAGCCATATGACGCGAGATTGTCACATACAGTTCCATTAAGAAGGGTGTGATACCACCACCTATTAGGCCCGATGATCGGTCCACGGAGCTACATTCCTACTCACCTGGTCTATGCACATCGCTCTTTCCAGGAGGTTGGCCGCCTATCCTAGATCTTCCCATTTCCAAGAAGATCCCGGGCTCAATCTGGTTTAGTATCAAGGTGATTCTTTTTTTGTTCCTATATATATGGGTCCGTGCAGCATTTCCATGATATCGTTATGATCAATTAATGGGACTTGGCCAGAAAGTGTTCTTGCCTCTATCATTAGCTCGGGTAGTCCCCGTTTCTGGTGTTTTAGTCACCTTTCAATGGCTCCCTTAATTATGTTCGAGGAATTTCCCTATTGAGTAATGGGAAGCGGGCTAGTCCCCAAAAATGCCCAGCCTGGAAGTTCCTTTGTCGTTGGGAAAAAAAAGAAAGAGATTTTTTTGAGATTCGAAATTCTTTTTTTCTCCCATGCTTTCCGTTGGTCAACAACCAACTAAATCTATACTTCTTCACTACTCGTATAGGCTTGACTGAAAAGACAGTCTTCAGTTTCTTTCTTATCTATGGAATATCGCATTATTACTGGCCTTTCCAAAATGCATTTTATTGTTAGGAAATAAGGGAGACTGTGACTCTTCCCCTTTATGTGTTCTATATCAAAGTCAAAGAGGGTCTTAACATCTTTCTTAAGGGTTATTATATGGGCCAACAAAATCGTGGTTTGGGATATCAATGGAGCAAATATAATCTGGACTTCTCTTAAGGTGGAAACCAGAGTGTCCTGAGACCTCAATACAACCAACACCACAACAAGCACCAAAAGTAAGTATTTCTCTAGAAAAGACCATAAATCAATTCATGATCCAATAATTGCAACAACAACAACAATATCTATAAACCAATAATGAAACAAAAAAAGGCTATTGCTGACTTACAACATCAGATGAGATAATTTTCCACTGCATTCCATGTTAGGCCTTTTGGGGCATTTCCAATTAACACTGAAAAGAACCCAAAGGATTTTGTGAATGCAGTCACTTTGCAAAATAAGAGACAACTAGGGAGGTGCCACTAAAAAGTAGAAAATAGAATGGTAAGTTAAGACCAATGTAGAGAGCAGAGTGTCACGACCCAAACAAGCCATGATTGGCACTCTTACTGACCCTCTGGTGGGAGAACAAAAAAACCTAAACCCAACTCTCATACTTAACCAACTCTAAATAAGATAGATAAACATTCAACTTAAGTCATAAGTGAATCAATGTTTATCTAATTATAAAAGAATGTGCAGAAAAAAGTCAACTAAATACCTCAGAAATTGAAAGTCATCGTCCAAAACTCTAAACCAACATAGTCTAAGAATCCAATAATCACTAAAAGCAGTAAGATAAGAGAGTTCCATTGTTCAGAAGAAGGACAACAACTTGTGGAGGATCCATGGAAATCTGAGAAGTAGTGCTCACCCTTGGATCTGCAGTAAATCTCCCTACTCTAGCTAAGGTAACATCTCAGCCTTTGGAACATGCTCTGCACTTAATAAAAGATGAGCATAGGGTAGTATAACTACAACACACTATGTATTGGTTGGTATCATAGGCCGATCCAACAATATAGCCTGAAAATAGCAAAGCATATAACAAGTAATATGACTTCAACACTTAGCACATAATCAGCCAATAGGTAGTCTTTTTAAGTCAATTCAACTACAATAATCTTAAGTTCACAATTCACAGAATATCATCATAAGAGGGAAAATGAGTAATAACTCTCAAAAACTATTTCACATATCACTATGTCTATCAATCTCTGCTTATATTGACCGTATCCCTAGTCTCTCCCTAGTTCTCAGCCAACTCGCTATAGAAAATAGTACAATAATACAAAACAAGGTAAGAGAGTGTACACATATGCTATGGGTCTTTTTTCTGCCCACTAGCCATGACCTATATGGGACCCTAGGTGTCCATGTACCATACTGGTATGGTATCCACTCCATATCAAATGTATCAACAATAATATATAACTAGGTTCTCAGACCCATATTCTCATGAAGATACTCAGTACCCAAGACACTATTCATACTTAACCATTTCATCTTACTTATCACTTCATGTTCATTTAGCCTTTACATAAAAGCACAATAGAGAAAACACATATAATACAACCATGTCAAGACCAATCATAGGTTATACAATTTCACTAGAAACATGCAATAACATGAGTCTTAACTCCAGTTCAAACTATAACCTACCTCAAGTGAAGATATAACACTCACAAGTTAATCCACCACTGTCTTGTCCTTTCTTAACTCTCCAAAATGCACAAGGTCTAAAAATAACAATAATATAGGAGTAGTTAGCCAATTAATCTTCATTTCAGGCTTTGGGAATCAAACCCAATGATTCTATTTGCTAAACAAGGTTTCTCGCATTCCTTAATGGTTAATTAACTACTAGATAGACCCATTACCTACACGGGTTCAAGAACCCAAGGTTTCTAATAAGGTTTATATCTTTTCCATTATTTTTATGCCTTACACATGTTAAGAACTAATGATTTCACGTTAAAAGTCATAAAACTACAACTTAAGATCAATTCTAGGTGATTTTACACCTACCCATAGGGGTATTTCCCAAGTTCATACTTCTAGGACTTAATTATCGAAATCCACTATTAATCCTTCCCCCAAGGTCTAAGGAAGGTAATTAATCAATAAATTAAAAGTTCTACAAATTACTTACCTCAAATGGATAAGGTTGTCCAAGTTTTCCTGGAGAAACCACTTTTAAGATCTCTAGGATGAAGTTGAGTTATGAGAGAAATAACTCAAAAAACTGCAGAACTTATAGGTATACTACCCCGTTATCTCATCACAATGTACTCTTTCTTTATCATGATGGGTCATTGCAACGAGGACCGTTCATCACGACGGACTGTCCCAATGAGGCATCCTTCTGTCATGGAAAAAGGAATTTTCATAACACCGCTATCTCACTCCCAGACCCTTATTTCATAACACACATTATTTCATAGATACCACATATTATTCACAATGCGGCAACTATCATATCTAGAGTTTTATGTCTTTGATTCTCGTCTCAAAACTTTCTACGGGATCCTACGATAGTTGGCCATTCAAAAATTGATACCATACTACCACACGACAATACATGAAACATAAATCACCTCTAAGGCATAAAACACAATATTTTATTCTAAGCTTACCTTAGCCTGAGATTTTCAATTCTCACCTCGAGAAATTTTTAGCCGGGTACTTATGCCTTAATTCAACATAATGATAGAACATGTCATTAAATTAGATATCAATTAAAAAATTATTCATTCCCTAATGAAAACAAGGGGAAAACAAGGAAAATGAAGGTTGCCTGAATCCGTTAACAAGTGAGGATACTTGTCCTGCCTCAGTCTCCCAAGTGGCCTCCTTAATAGGATAGTTCTTCCACTGGAACTTTCGAATATGTCGATCAAGAATAGCAACGACCTCTTCTTTATAAGAGTAGTTTTCATTTAACATGACCAAATCTCAGTGAATGATGTAGTTACCATCACCGTGGTACTTCTTAAGCATCGATACATGGAATACATAATGAACTCCTGATAGGCAAGGTGGTGAAGCCAACATGTAAGCCACTGACCCCACCTTCTGAAGAATCTCGAAGAGCCTAATATATCTTGGACTTAACTTTTCTCACTTTCAAAATCGCATAACGCCCTTCATGAGCGAGACTTTGAGCAAAACTTTCTCACCTTCCATAAAATATATGTCTCTAACCATTCTATTTACATACTCCTTCTACTGGTTTTGAGCCGCTAAAAGCTTCCTTTGGATGAACATCACCCTTTCCATAGACTCTCTTACCAGATCCATACCCAAAGCTTTCACTTCAGATAAATCAAACCAACCAATAGGAGTTCTACACCTCCTCCCATACAAAGCTTCAAACGAGGCCATATCTATGTTGAAGTGGTAACTATTGTTATATGCAAACTCAGCCAGCACTAGATACTGATCCTAATGACCCCCAAAGTCTATCACACATGCATGAAGCATGTCCTTTAGCACCTAAATCATACACTCAGACTGCCTATCAGTCTGAGAGTGAAAGGCTGTGCTCAGGTCCAATCTTGTCCCCAGCTCTCTGTTCAACTTCTGCCACAAGTTAGAGGTGAACTGGGTAACTCTATCAGAAATGATGGATATAGGAACCCCATCCAATCGAACAATCTCTTTCAGATAGATCTTGGCCAACTTGGCTACATTATAAGTCACCTGTACTGTAACAACCTATTTTGTCATTATGATGAATTAAGGCATTAGTACCTGACTAGAAAAGTCTCTAAGTGAGAATTCAAAATCTCAAGCTAGGGTGAGCTCAAACTAAATTATAGTATTTTGTGCCTTAGGGTCATTTTGCCCTTCCTTTGTCACTATATGGTAGTATAGTGTCTATTTTGGGATAGCCAACTAATAACACTCAAAAACACTCTCCAATAGAAGGTGGTAGCGATCATCAGGGCAAAACAAATTTATATCCCTAATGAGTGTCAGAGTCGATCCCACAGAGAGTGGATATGATGATTCACCAAGAGACAGTCAATTAATATTCACCAAGAGAGTAAATGCTCAATAAACTAAAAGTAAAAATTGGGGGGAAGAAAGGAAAGGGGAATTAGCAATATCGCAATTCAAACTAGAAAGCAACGTAAACACGAGATTTGTATTCAAGAGATAAGGGTGACAAGGGGTATGCTTCCGATGGCATTTGAATGGGGGTTAGGGTACTTGCTTAATTATACAAATTCTCAACAAACGATATGGGTAACATTGGTTTTAGTTATGTTTTTCAAACTCTCGATCTTCCAAACATATATCGTATGGTCTCTACTATAGCACCAAGGTTTCAACACAATCTAACCAATTAAAGCTTGTGGAAGTCATACTATTTCTAGCTTAGACTCTTAGATGAGAGTTTCTGTCGATTAAGCTATTTATAGCCTCAATCTAAGGTGCAAACCTCAAATTCTCAAGCAAGAACAAAATTAAGTAAATTAAATTAATGTTTGCAACCATCAATTTTAGCATTAAAACTTGAGGAATTTAATAGACCCATGTCAATTTATCAATTATAAACACAATTAAGAAAGACCCATACCCAAATTCAAATACCTATCATCCACATATCGCTTAACAAGGAAATTAGCCACTAATGCTAAGAAAATAAGAGATTATACCAATTGCGTAATCCAAATTTCCATTCATAATTAAGCCAATATCCAAATCCAATCTCAATTTGGTACAAAAATGGTGAATTATCAAGGTAGAAGATAAAGAGAATACAACTACACTCTCTATGCTGAAAATAATTCAATAATGTGTCAAAAACTATCAGGTACACTACCCAAATTGGATTTTAGAAGCTTCCCAAAATGTCACTTGAAAGTTGACAAAAATTCCCTTAGAGCGTGGTGCGATGCGACGTGCGACAAGATGTGCGGTCACACGTCACATTATGTGCATTGCATGGCTCCAGTTCTCAGACCAATGACTCTAGTTGCTTCAGCTGTGATGTGCGAAGGGAGGTGCAGATTGTACATGTTATTATACGCATCGCACGGTGGCCGCACCTCTCGGCATATTATTCATTGCTTTTGATTACCTTCACACTTCAACTCTTTTAAGCACTTTTGGATCCAATTCCCTTGTTTTCTACCTTTGACCAAGAGGGCATAAATAAAGGTAATAAGTACCTCTAAATCCCATCAAAACATGGCAATAATTCATGATTAAAGGCTCAATAAGTTGGTAGATTACCAACTTATCAAACCCCAAAACTTGAACTATTGCTTGTCCACAAGCAGGATACTCGCAAAGTAAGGAATGAATTATGCTCTAAAACTCAATGGGGTGCACACATGATTACTCTACTCTAAAAACTAAGAAAAATAACAAACAAAAAGACTCAACTACAATGCTCATCTAAATTTAGAGCACCACATTCTCAAGGCAATTTCTCACTTCAAAATGTTTAGAAAAAGGACTTCATTTCTCATTCAAATCAAGGGGATTTGTCATTCAAAATAAGCTATTTAAGTTTCTCAAGTAATTGGCATGGACCTTCAAAATTTTCCTTGAGATTTGCCACACAACTTGTCACGAGGATCACACTGGCTAGACCATCACGATCGCGAAGGCTAGCCACGCGGTCGCAAAGAACAAAGGGAAAGAGACTTCATCGCGATCATGACCAGCAATCACGCGATCACGACCGGAGATCACGCGATTGCAAAGAACACGGTGCTAGGTGCTTCATCGCAGTCGCAAAGGGTGAATCTTGCGATCGCGATATAGGCTTGATGCCTACACCTGCAACAAGGAAAAGTCAGCAACTTTCCAAAACTTGACTGGGCATTCTGGGCACAATCGGAAACTGATATCCAGAAACCAATAGTGCTAACAGAGTGGAAACCACATTCCAGACTCAACGGAATTGATGAAACTCCCATAAAAGGTCATTTTGGAGAAATGTTGACCCAAGTCAACACTAACGAAATGGAACCCAAAGGCTCGAAAAGAGTCTGACATACCCGGAACCTGAACCAACCACCTTCCCAACCCAAACTTATCATTCCGGAGTTGATGGAATCATCAGATTTCGAATCTGACACTCCGATCCTTGAAAGTTACCCAATGTTATACTTTCAACTCCAAATGGCCTGAAAATAGAGAAAACCACACAAAACCCACACCAAAAGTTCTTAGACCTCAACTGAAGGTCCAACTAGACCAAACGCAATGCTCCGGAGCTAAAGGAACTGTCAAAATCCAATTCTGAGCACGTTAGCTAAGAATGTTGACTAAAGTCAATGATATTCTAAGATAAAGCTCTAAAACAGGAAAAAGGGCAAAACAACCAAATGAACGACCAGGGCACCAAACAATCGGTCCCAACAAGCGATAAATGACTTGGGGACGTTATAGGAAGGCTCTAACAGTACAATGAATGTGTAAACGCAAAGATGACCGGAAGGGTCATCACAACATCCACTACTAAAAAGACTTTTGTACTTGAAAGTCAAGAAGAAGGGAATACCTGAAGGCTCGAACAACTGCGAGTACTGAGCACACAACTCACTCTCGGTCTCCTAAGTAGCCTCCTCGACCGGATGATGTCTCCACTTAACCTTCACAACCAGAATCTCACTAGATCTTAATCTCCTGATATCTCTGTCCAGAATAGTTATCGGCTCCTCAACAAATGACAAACTTTTGTCTAACTGAACCGAATCTTAATGCAACACATGAGACTCATCTGGCACATATCGATGCAACATCGATACATGAAAAACTGGGTGAATAGCTGAAATCATCGGAGGCAAGGCTAACCTGTAGGCAATACTACCAGCCCTCTGTAGAATCTCAAATGGCCTAATAAACCTGGGGCTAAGCTCGCCCTGCTGACCAAATATCACCATGCCCTTCACAGGTGATACTCGAAGGAAAACTAAGTCACCAATACACAACTCTAAGGCATAAAGTATACGATCAGCGTAGCTCTTCTGCCTACTCTGGGCTACTCTAAGTCTATCCTGAATCAAACATACTCAGTCCAAGAAATCTGTAGGCAAATCCGTACTTTGCGGTTTGGACTCTAACCCATCAAACCAACCAACCAGCGATCTGCAATGCCTACCATACAAAGCCTTAAAAGGTGTCATGCCGATGCTCGAGTGGAAACTATTATTATAAGAAAAACTCGGCCAAAGGCACAAACTGATCATATGAACCTCCAAAGTCAAGTACACAAGCCCAAAGCATGTCCTCCAGGACCTGAATAGTCCTCTCGGACTGGCCATCTATATGAGGGTGGAAAGCGGTACTAAGCCGAACCTCTGTACCCAAATCTCTCTATATAGCTCTCCAGAACTGAGATATGAACTGTGTATCGCAGTCTTAAATGATAGAAGCTGGGACCCTGTGCAACCAAACAACCTCGCGAATGTAGATCTGAGCTAACGTCTCAGTACCGTAGGAGGTCTGAACTGGCAAAAAGTGGGCTGACTTAGTCAGCCGATCCACAATCACCCAAATGGAATCAAAGCCCCGAGAAGTACAAGGCAAACCAACAATGAAGTCCATAGTAATACCTTCCTACTTCAACTTAGGAATGGGAAGTCACTTCAACAAGCCACCCAGTCTCATGTGCTCGAACTTAACCTGCTGATAGTTCAAGCACTAAGATACAAACTTTGCCACGTTCTGTTTCATCCCATACCACCAGTAAATATGCCTCAAATCTCTATACATCCTTGCCGCGCCAGGATGAATGAAGTATTTAGAACAATATGCCTCACGGAGTATCAACTGAATTAAATCACCAACCCTCAGAACACAGAGTCGACCATCAAACCTCAGAATACCATCAGAACCCAAAGTATCCTAGCTGGCCTCACCCCAAACTACCTGATCGCAAAGGTCACACAAACTCTGACCCTAAAATTGTCGGCTCTAAATCTAATCAACAAGAGTAGAATGGACCTCAAAAATGGCAAGAACTCTGCTAGGATCCGACAAGTCAATCCTAACCAATCGGTTAGCCAAGGACTGGATGTCCAAGTCCAATGATCGCTCAGAAACTGCAAGTGAAGCTAGGCTGCCCATACTCACCTCCTTCCAACTCAAGGCATCCGCTACTATATTTGCCTTGCCCGAATGGTATAGAATAGTGAAATCTTAGTACTTCAGTAGCTTAATCCATCTCCTCTTCCTCGAGTTCAGCTCCTGCTGACTCGTAATGTACTAAAGACTACGGTGATCGGTGAATATTTCACAATGAGCTCCATATAAGTAGTGCCTCCAGATCTTGAGCGCGAAGACAATCGCTGCCAACTCCAACTCATGAGTGGGGTAGTTGCGCTCATGAACCTTCAACTGCCTCTATGCATACGCTATCACTCGACCCTGATGCATCAACACACAACCAAGATCGACCCCTGAAGCATCACAATACACGCAGAAACTTTGACCCTCAACCAGTAAAGTCAAAACTAAAGCTGAAGTCAATAAGACCTTAAGCCTTTGGAAGCTATCCTCGCACTGATCCGACCACTGAAATGGAACATCCTTCCTAGTCAGCATAGTTAAGGGTTCTGCTATAGAAGAAAATCCCTCAATGAACCGCCTATAGTACCCGGCTAAACCAACAAAGTTGTGAACCTCAGTAGGAGTAGTAGGACTAGGACAATCACGAACCGCAAAAATCTTACCCGGATCAACCCTAATCCCATCCTTAAACACCACGTGTTCTAGGAATGTAACTGACTCAAGCCAAAACTCACACTTTGAGAACTTGGCATAAAGCTGATCATCTCTCAAAGTCTAAAGTATAGTCCTCAAATGTTGCTGATACTCGTCCCTACTCCTCGAGTATATCAGAATATCATCAATGAAGACTATCACGAACATATCTAGATAAGGGCTAAGCACCCTATGTATCAAATCCATAAAGGCTGCGGGGGCATTATTCAACCCAAAACACATCACCAGGAACTCATAGTGGCTATAATGTGTCCTGAATGCTGCCTTAGGGATATCCTCCGCCCTAATCCTCAACTGATGATAGCCGGACCTCAAATCAATCTTCGAAAACATGGCTGAACCCTGGAGCTGATCAAATAAGTCATCACTCCTCGGCATCGGATACCTATTCTTCACTATTAACTTATTCAACTGTCGATAGTCAATACACATCTGCATCGAACCATCCTTCTTCTTCACGAAGGGAATAAGAGCACCCTAAGGAGACACACTCGGTCTAATGAACCCCTTAGCTAAGAAATCATGGAGCTGCTCCTTAAGCTCTCTCAACTTAGCAGGAGTCATACGGTAGGGAGGAATAGAAATAGGCCTGGTGCTTGGCTCTAACTCAATGGAAAAATCAACATATCTCTTAGGTGGAAGGCCTGGCAGGTCGATAGGAAACACATCTAGGAAGTCTCTAACCATATGAACAGACTAATGAGACGAAGGGTCAGCACTAGCATCTCAGACATATTCTAGATAAGCTAAAACCCAACGGGAAATCAACTTCCAAGCTCGAAGACAAGAGATGATCCCAGATGTTGCATAGCTAAAAGAACCCTGACACACGACCGGGGATACACCGGGCACGGCTATGGTAATGGTCTTGGCATAATAATCCAAAACCACACGGTAAGGGGATGCCTAGTATCACATCAAAATCTAACATATCAAGGATCATCAAATCACCCCAAGTCTCTAAATCACCAACAGATATCACACAGGATCTCACAATTCGATCTACTACTAAAGAATCTCCTACTAGGGTCAAAATAGAAATAGGCACAGATAATGGCTCACTAGCCAACCCCAAACAAGTCAGAAAGTAGGAAAATATATATGAACAAGTGGATCCAGGATCAAATAAAACCATACTAGACTGATGGCATACAGAAATCATAATTGTAATCACAGCATCCAAGGCCTCTGCCTCCGGTCTCTCACGGACCACAAGAATTGACGACGACCTCCATCTGCCCGACTGCCATCCCTACCACCTTCTCTTTCATGGGTAGAACCACCCCTAGCCTGACCACCACCACCTCTAGTCGGAGGCTAAACTTCTCATCAAGGCTCGACCGGCTGTCCTATACCCTGCTGGGTCAATCTCTAGCAAAATGACCAATCACACCACAAGTAAAACAAGCCCCTAATGACCTACTATGTCAGATGAACCAGCAAAACCTGTATGGAAACCACGGCCTGATGGCCTAAAAGTTGTACCCCTCGAAGACTGACCACTACAGCCCTGATGGCTGCTCTGACCCTACTCAAACTGGGTACTATCGAAAGTCTGAAGTAAAGCCTGAACCGGTTGGCTGGACTGACCCTGGTGCTGCTGTGGCTAATAACCCCAACCCTGCTGGCCTGAACCTCTACCACTATGCCTGGAACCACTGTAGCCACCCTAATGTCGAGGCCTCTTATCTCTGGACCCCTGATCATATCGCTATAAGTCTTTCACAGTACGGGCATAGTCTGTGATAGCCTAAAATGACCGACCACTGGCAACCAATATCTCAGTTGGCTGCCTAATCTATGGCCTCAAACCTCATACAAATCTTCAAATCCTATCTGCCTCGGTAGGAATGATCATAGCCCCAAATGGTGCTGGCTGATGAAAATGGGTCTTATACTCTAAGACAGTCATAGAATCCTGCATAAGCCGAGTAAACTGCTCCTTGTGATGCTCACGATCACTTTGAGGTAGGAACTTGGCCATAAAGACCTCATAGAACTCAGACCAGGTCAAAAGAGGTGATATAGAAGATCTGCAAGCAACATGTTCCCTCCACCATTACTTCGCTGGACCCTCCATCTAATACATAGTATATCCAACTCTGTGAGTCTCTAGCAATCCTAGATGGTGTAACATCTCCTCACAAGTAGTAATGAAGTCATGTAGGTCCTGACCTAACATACCAGCAAACCTCGGTGGTGCCAATCGCAAGAACCTACCCAACGCCTTCTGCTCCCTATCTGTCATAGCTGGGCGAGGAGCAAGAGGCTGTGCAACTGAACGGATCAGAACAACATTGGCACGAGGAGCCGAAGTAGCAGGTTGCGCTCCTAAACTCTGAACACCCAGGGCTACCCCCTGAATGGGTATTTATGCTACCTCAGAAGGTCTCTCCCCAATCATATTTAACAGTTGAATAAGTAAACCGCTAATTTCTGAAGACTGAGATGGGGCTGAAGCTGGCACAAAAATTGGTGTTGGGACTGGTGGCACCTGGGTTTTCCCCGGGCCCATATGTTATTGCTCTGGAATGAACTCTGGCTCGTAGTCATACTCAGGCTTTACCTCAACTCTAGCAGCTCTAGCGGGTGTCGCTGCTCTGGGGCATCCACGACCTCTACCTCTACCCCTACGACCACCCCGGCCCCTGGCTGAAGTTAGAGGTGCAGGGGCAGGAGGCTCTCCTCCTCCAGAAGCTGAAGATCTTGTAAAAACCATATGGGGAAGAATGAACTAGAGTAAGTTAGATTTCCAGAAACTTCTAAGGATACTACGCACGAGATAGAAATAAGAAGAGTCCAATGCTTCTTAAAATGTCATTGTAGCCTCCCGAAGATTGAGTACGGATATCTTCGCCTCAATCCACAGGACTCTACTAGACATTGGCTCCTATACCGATAATACCGGTGAACCTCTGGCTCTTATACCAAGCTGTCACGACCTAATTTCTCAATCATGATGGCATCTACAACCCCCAGTAGGAGAACCAATCCACGTAGCCCGGAATGGTCAATAATGGGCTACTATCTAACAAGCTAAGCAGAAGAACAGTTTAAACAAGAAAAAGCAAGGGTGCAAGATGGAGAAAGTAGATAACAGGAATAATACAAATATAAAGCGGAAGCTAAACCAAACCTAAAACCTGGTATCATAGCGTATAAGAGCCAGATCTACACAAGGAGTACAAGGGTCCAAAACAATATACACAAAGCTGTCTCCGAGCTGAAATAGAGTACATAATCAAAGATAAATAAAAGCTAAGCTCTGGTTGCCAAGAGGTCACCCTCAGTCCATAATATCACCAAAATAGCACCCCACATGAGTCTCCATGAACTAACAGCGATGGCTCATACTAGGATCTGCACCAGAAGATGCAAAGTGTAGGGTGAGCACCAAATGCGAAGCATAAGGTACCCAGTAGGTATCATAGGCCAACTGGGCACATATAAGATAAAAGAGCAATAACAGACAGAATATAAACAAGCAATCATGGAAATCAATGAAAACGTACACAGGAACTAGCCCAGAGGGAAGAAAACAGAACAACATACAAGGATAGCAAGTAGTAATATATACACACAAGTATAGGTGAAAGTAAGAAATGACGCACCTGGGATTTTTGCAACACTAGTATATACATAACAAGTTCTAGAAATGGATAGTATACCGGTAATCTCAAGTATAAGGAAAAGGGGCGAAGATTAGAGATAGATGCTCGTGAAAATAGAAATCACAGATCAAACTAATCATACCAATCTCAAATCCAGAAACCAACAACCTAGCCATAACAGGGAGAAATTCCATAAATAAATGACAAGAGTCTACCTACAGTCCCTCGGTCGCCCATACAACCGAGGAGCATAAACAAGTGAAAACAAACCCTCTGCATCCCATACTACCAGAGCGTACAATCAACAACCAGCAAACAAGGGTGGAGCATCAACCAATGAATGATATGATGCATGAAGATCTAAGGTGAAATAGTATTCCTATATGTACCCCTTCCGTGCCGATCAGGCCCAGCAGGTAGGTTACATGGAAGGACACTAAATGACTTGGAGATGCTACAGAAAATCTCTAACAATACAATGAATGCATAAATGTGAAGATGACAGGAAGGGTAATCACAGTATTGCACTACTCTGAGAGGACATTTGAATGACCCCACAATCTATGAAGTTTTTCATACTACACAATTCCTTCACAAACTTTGCATACTCAGGCATTTTATTGAAAGCATCACTTGATGGAATGTTGATGATGATTTTATTTAACATGGATTCAAATTCTACCAGTTTCTCCTTTTCTTTCTCTTGGAATAATCGTTGAGGAAAATAAGGTGGACACTTGGGAAAGGGTTTGCAAACCTTGGGAACCTTGTTCTGATAATATATATTTCTTGATAACCCATTGTCTATAGTCCTCTTGTTTCTAGTCTTATTCGGCAGTGGATCGCGAAATCTTGATGATCTTCTCTATCTAATGAATGGGGAGTCCGCTTTAAAATCGTCTGCCCTGCACTCGTATTTGGAGTTGCATTCTCGACAGATCTGGATTGGTCTCTTGTATCATCTACTCCTTCATCTCTTTTTGTTTTCTTAGATTCTAATAGAGAGGTGAGCCATAACATTCTATCTTCGAGACATTTAATAGCAACTGAGTATGAGTGCACCATTTGGGCAAGGCTTCCAAGTTCACATCTCAACTCTTCGACATCCTCTACAATGGACTTTGTCTTCTCTAGCACCCACACAAGCATGGTTTCCATTCTTGAATGATCATTCTCTACATTCCAACCTTGATTCCCATGATCTTATCTTCCCAACCTTGGCCTTGCTATTTACAGACTTTCACGGGAACCCATCTCGTGTTTCTTAGACAATGTATTTCCACTATTTTCAGTAGAACAATCCACATCTTTTACAAATTTCATAGTCCCGACAACACCAATGGTTTTAACAGTACCAAACATGTGGCTTTCCACATTTATGGTCATAAACTCAAGAAGTGTTTTAATGAGAGATATCTCTCTATCCCATCGCACACCATTCTTCCGCTATTCATTAATTGTTTAGCAGAGGTAGAACCCATTGCTCCCACGACTCCCCATATATTCAGTATATGGTCTAATATAGTCACCTTCTCAAATTCATATGGGCCGAGTGAGAAGTATTTGGTAGTGGAATTTTAGGGATTTATGTATGTGAACTGTTCAAATAGTCAAAAACAACAGGAAAAAAAATTAACAAACACTCTACAAAGTGAAATCACATGACAATCAATTGGCAATGCACAAACCACTCCCCGACAATAGCGCTATTTTTTATAACGCTCAAAAACACTCTCCAATAAGAGGTAGTAGCAATCTTGAGAGAAAAACAAATTTATATTCTCGATGAGTGTCGAAGTCAATCCCACAGAGAGTGGATATGATGATTCGCCAAGAGAAAGTTGACTAATATTCACCAAGAGAGTAAATGCTCAATAAACTAAAAGTAAAAAATGGGGGGAAACAAGAAAAGGGGAATTAGCAATATCGCAATTCGAACTAGAAAGCAACATAAACACGAGATTTATATTCAAGAGAAAAGGACGACTAGGGGTATGCTTCAGATGGATTCGAACGGGGGTTAGGGTACTTGCTTAATTATGCAAATTGTCAACAAACGATATGGGTAGCATTGGTTTTAGTTATGTTTGTCAATCTCTTGATCTTCCATACATTTATCCAATGGTCTCTATTAAAGAACCAAGGTTTGAAAACAAACCAACCAATTAAAGCTTGGTAAAGTCATACTATTTCTAGCTTAGACTCTTAGATAAGAGTTTTCATCGATTAAGCTATTTCTAGCCTCAATCTGAGGTGGAAACCTCAAATTTTCACTATAAAATTCTTTCCAAATTATGAACCCCTCTTTCAAGAAAGAATACAATTAAGTTTATTCAACCAATGTTTGCAACCACCAATTTTAGCATTAAAACTTGAGAAATTCAATAGACCCGTGATAATTTATTAATTTTAAACATTAATATGCAATACCCACACTCAAATTCAAATACACATCATACACATACCCCTAGACAAGAAAATTAGCCACTCATGCTAAGAAAAAAAAGATTATGCGAATTGGGTAATCAAAATTTCCATTCATAATTATGCCAATATCTAAATTTAAGCTCAATTTAGTACAAAAATGGTGAATTCTCAAGTTAGAATATGAAGAGAATACAAGTACACTCTCTATCTTCCTTGGAAAACTCTCTATGCTGAAAACTATTCAATAATGTGTCAAAACCTATTAGGTACACTACCCAAATTAGGTTTTAGAATCTTCTCAAAATTTCACTTGAAAGTTGACAAAAATGCCCTTCGGGCGTGGTGCAATGCGACGTGCGACAAGATGTGCGGTCGCACCACATATTGTGTGCATTGCATGGCTCCAGTTCTCAAACTAATGACTCCAGTCACTTCAGCTATGACATGTGAAGGGAGGTGCGGACCATATATGTTATTGTGTTCATCACACGACGGCCTCACCTCTTGGCAGATTCTTCATTGCTTTTGATCGCCTTTATACTTCAACTCTTTTTAAGCTCTTTTGAGTCCAATTCCCTGTTTTTTTACTTTTGACCAAGAGTAGATGCATTTGCATCAATAAAGGTAATCAGTACCTCTAAATCTCTTCGAAACATGACAATAATTCATGATTACATGCTCAATAAGTTGGTAGATTACCAACTTATCACCAACTGTCGTAGTATCCCATAGGAAGTTTCAAGATGAGAGTCGGAGTCATAGAACTCCAGCTATGATAGTTGCCATATTGAGAATAATTCATGGTGTCTATGAAATAAGGTGTGTTGTGAAATACAGGTCTGAGAGCAAGAATACTGTGTTCTGAAAATTATCACTCATAGAAATGGAGGGCGCCTTATCATAATGGTCCATTGTAATGAGCCATTTCTCATTGCGATGATCTATCACGATGGAGAGTTGTCCATTGCAATGAGATTGTGGGTAGTATACTTGGGCGTCCTATAGTTTTCTAAGTTATATTCCACATTACTCAACTTCATTCTAGAACTCTCAAAAGTGGTTTTCCCAAGAAAACTAGGGCAAACTCCATTATTTGAGGTAATTCATCCATAGAACCCTTATTTTATTAATTAATTATCTTCCTTAGACCTTGGAGAAAGAACTAATAGTGGGCTTCTTGCAATTAAATCCTAGAAGCATGAACTTAGGGAAGAACTGTAACACCCCTGAATTCGAACCAGCTTTTAAACTTAGAATCTCTTAAAATTTTGAACATTTCAGGAATTACTAGTCTAAACCATGAACCGTAGTTTGAACCGTGAGCAATGGAATGAACTCGTGGAATGTTTTTGGCAAATCCAGTCTCTAACCTAAGAAGCACGATTGGGATCTACGAATCGTGGATCAAACCACGGACTGTAGTTTTCCCTCGTGGAATCAGACCTGAGAGTCAGTAATTCCTCATGAACCACGAGTGGGTTCTACAAACCATAGATTATTCTACGGATCATACTGTTCACTCATGCAACATGATCTGCAACTTGTATTTTAGGCTCAAGAACCACGACTACAGTCCACGAACCGTGGTTCCATCTAGGGTCCATGGAATGGGTCTGTGGAACCTGAAGCCGAGGTTTTAATCAACTTTTTCTAAATTAAGTCCCTGGGGTATTTTTGTAATTATGACTACAGTCCACGAACCGTTCGTTTGGTCTTTATGGCTGTTTCCTTATTTTAGAGCTGAGTCTTAAGAGTTGAGTTATCAAAATCGTGCGATGGTGATTTGCGATCGTATGGCCTTAACTGACCTTGTGGGCAGGTAACTCCTGATCAAGGTGTTGTATGACTCTAACCTTCGTCCCGTATCAAACTTTTGCGAGCCTAAATTTGAGAATTTTATTAACGTCGCGCGTATTTGGAAATATTTGATTTGAAAGTTCAATTTGGTAAAAAGTACTATTTTTCTAAAAATGTATTAAATATTTATGGAAAAAATATATATACCTTTGTTACTGATATAATTGAGTATATATTTATTTTATAAGAGTTTTATAAATTATTAATATTTTAACGGAGATAGTAAACTTAGTTATATTAAAAATTATTATTATAATATAGTAGGTTTTATTTGAAATAATTTTCTATTAATTATGATATATTCAAAAGTTATATTTATTTTACCATAAACCTATGCAATACAAGAATATATACATAATGGGATAAAAATAAATTTGTGGTTCGACTCCATTCCCACTTGGAAGTGGAGGGAGTGGACAACAACAAGATTATTACTCATAGGTAGCATCATTTGGTTATCAAATGGATAACTTATATGAACAAATTGTAAGTAGTACATATCCTTAATTATCACTCAATTCATAACTTTCCCACCTGCAGCTTTCCATTATGGAGCTCATATATAGAACTTTAGCATTTGTATTTAACTTGGGCGAGCTCTTACTAAAACTCCCTTCAAAACATTCTTAAACTTTCAGTTTTTTAGTACCTACAAATATGAACAGTTCTTTTGTTGCATACATACGTATATGTGTCTACTCATAGCACGTTGACGAGAGATTTTATGAGAAATATACATTGACGAGTTATTCTATCACCGATCAAAAGGTTGATTATCTACGTCAAGTTATTCAAGCCTGAATTCAAGTTTTATTTTATTTTGGAGTTTCTCGGAGAGTTTCGAGCTTGGACATCGTCATTCAAGCAGCTTGTCATCGGATGACAGGTAGGTTACGGTCTAACTCCTCTAGACTCCGCATATATAGGATAAAATTGTATTATGCATCCTTGAGTTGGATTTATTAGGTTGGTACCACAGACCTTGACCGCTCTATTCATGTCTGCCTACTTTTGTTCCTTCGATGTTTGTAGTACTTACTTGATACATTTATTCACCCTTGTGGTCCCGTGTGGCCTTATTGACTCTGGAACATAGAAGGTGGGTTATTGGGAATGTCCACGAGTCCCGGACATAGAAATATCCTTCTAGGCTGGTTATGCTTGCTGAGTAGCTGTGGGCCTGTGCAGGGTCGATAGGTTGATTGCGAGCTGCTGGGAAGCTATTTGTGTTGATCATTCATTTTCATGCATATAAAGAGGATTTATCCATGTTTTACTACGATTTTGGCTTCGGGCCTACTGGATTTATTTTCTAAACCTTGCATGGCCTTGGGGCCCCATTTTCGATGGAAATGATTTGGAAGTGGTCTGAATTACCTTGTGGATCTTCTTGGGGTAAAAGAAAGTTAAATTATGATTTCTCTCACAAGTTTTACTACTAATGCTAGACTCGACAGGGTCGGGGTGCTAGTTGAGTTTTTTTACTACTTTGAGATGATTTTAGTCTTGGTCGGACCGAGCACCTGAGATGGCTTTCTACTATTTAGACCCAGTTATGCCCGGGCACCCTTGGAGGGGATTTTGAAGCATTTTCTACTACTTTAGTCCTGGACAGGGTCTGGGCATGCATATTCAAGACTGGGTTTCTATCTTGAACCCGGACTTGCTTCTGGATGGTAGATTTTGTACTGAGTTTTAGCATGGGGTCCGGGACCTCCATGGACCTTGTCGCTCTGGGCCTGGGGCTTCGGGTTGCGTGTGATGGAGGAAGGGTATATGGCGGAGTAGAGGTATACGGGCAGTGTCCTTCCATGGAACCTACCTGCTGGGCCCAATCGGCACCGAAGGGGATACATACGTAGATACCATTTCACCTGAGATCTTCATGCATCATATCATTCATTGTTTGAGGCTCCACCCTTGTTTGTTGTTTATTGATTGTATGCTCCGGTAGTATGGGATGCCAGAGGGTTTGTTTTCACTTGTTTGTGTTCCTCGGGTGTATGGGCGACCGGGGTTCTGTAGGTAGACTCTTGTTATTTATTTACGAAATTGTTCCCTGCTATGGCTAAGTTGTTGGTTTTTGGATTCGAGATTGATATGATTAGTTTGATCTTTGATTTCTGTTTTCCCGAGTATGTCTATATCTACTCTTCGCTCCCTTTTCCTTATACTTGAGATTACCGGTATACCGTCCATTTCTAGAACTTGTTATGTATATACTATTGTTGCAAGGATCACAGGTGCGTCATTTCTTACTTTCACCTGTGCATGTGTGTATATATCCCACTTTCTAGCCTTGTATGTTGTTCTGTTGTCTTACCTCTGGGCTAGTTCCTGTGCACTTTCGTTGATTTATGTGACTACTTGCTTCTATTTCATTCGTTACTATGATTTTATCTTATATGTGCCCAGTCGGCCTATGATACCTACTAGGTACCCGTTGCATAGAAATTGGTGCTCATACTACACTTCTGCATCTTTCTGGTACAGATATTAGTTGAGCTTTTGTCGTTGATCGCAGAGACTCGTGCAGCTTTTGGATCTTCGAGACTAGGGCTTGACCACATCTCATCTTTTGTACTATTACTCTTGTATATTCGGAGACAGTTGTACTTATCTTTTGTTACTTCTAGTACTTGTATTCTATTAGAAGCTTCTGTACTGTTAATACCAAGTCTTGGGATTGGTGTAGTTTCTTTTGGTATATATTCAGGTTATTACTTCCGCTTGTTATATCTTTATATTATGCTTCCTCTTATTTTGCTTATTATGCGTATTGGTTAGGTTGTAACCCATTACTAACCGTTCTGGGCTACGAGAATTGGTTCACCTACTGGGGGGTCGTAGGTGTCATCATGACCCGAGAGATTCGGTCCTGACAATATAGAATTCCAGGTCTCTGCGCCTCACATCTGAATAATATTTTTGGCGGCTCTGAGCGGTCTTTAATCACTCCCGGATCAACTTAACTTTCTCAACTACCTGGTAGACTGAATCCGGACCAAGCACCTATGCTTCACCTACCTCAAACCAGCCAATAGGAGACCTACAATGTCACCCATATAAGGCTTCAAATGGTGTCATTTGAATGCTGGAATGACAGCTATTATTATGTGCAAATTCAATAAGGGGCAAATGATCATCCCAGTTACCTTTGAAATTTAGAACCCATGCTCTTAACATGTCTTTGAGCGTCTGAATAGTGCGCTCTGCTTGTCCATCTGTCTGCGGATGAAAGGTTGTGCTAAGATTCACCTGGGTACCCAGACCTTTCTGGAAAGATTTCTAGATGTGAGATGTGAACTGGAAACCTCTATCAGAAATAATGGACATAGGAGTCCCATGTAGGAAAATAATTTCCTTCACATTAACTTAGCATAATCCTTTGCTATACTGGTGGATTTAACAGGTAAGAAATAAGCTGATTTTGTCAATCGATCAATGATCGTCCAAATAGAATCATTCTTATGGAAGGAATGAGGCAAGCCTGTAACAAAGTCTATATTAATGGCCTCCCATTTCCACATTGGAATTTTTATGGTTTGTGCTAGGCCTCCAGGCCGCTGATGCTCTGCTTTTACTTGTTAACAATTTGGGCATTGCGCTACGTAATGTCACACTCGTTTTATGACGGTAGAAAGGGTTTTTCTAATTTAAGTGATAATTTTGAATAGGAATTATTTTATTTATAGAGTCGCCACTTGGAATTGAGTTTTGATGGTGTTCCAAGTCACCTTTTTGAATCCCTAATCAAAAGGAAATGACTCTTTATTTTTGGTCTATAAAAATAAAAGACCGGATAAGGAATTATGTTGACCAAGGAGAAGGTATGAGGCACCCCCGAGTCCCGTGGTTCTAGCACGATCGCTTTTATCAACTTGTACTTAGCTTAAATTTTTTTTTGAATAAATTGTGTTACAGGCCAAGATTTTCCTTTATTCCTATTGTTAAACTTTTATTTGTCCTAACTTAGATGCGTAACCGCATTCTTGATCTAAATTAATGAGAATTAATTGTTAAAGATTTGGCCAAGTTGCATAACCGCATCCTTAAAATTTTATTTTTACTATTTAATCGATTTTTATTTATTTTTAAAGTGTCTCAAGAAAAAGATGCGTAACCACATTCTTAATCGAAAAAAGATTTTATTATTATTATCATTCATTTAATCGTGCCTAAAGCTCGTCTAGCATTAGAGGCATTTGTTTGTCTCTTGTAAACTCGAGACGATTTGTTCTTTCTTTTCACCTTTTCACTCTCTCATTTTCGCAACGAGTTTTAGATTAATTCGCAAATCATCTCGCTCCCTCACAATTTGTTTTTCCGCTCAATTCTTTTATCGGTTGCGATGGGTCTTGAATAAATCTATAACCCATTTCACTAATACTCACATTAGTAATTACTCGAGCATTAAATGTTTATTTAGGCCTAAGAAAAATATTAAAACCAAAGGGATTAATTCGCCATTTGCAACGATAACTTCAAAGTACACAGTAGCATTTCAAGTATTCTAATTACGTGTTAAATTCCCCAAAAAGGACATACAGGAAAAAAAAATTATTACACATGCACATTATTACTGAAAATATGGTAGAGCATTTAATTAATTAATTAATAAAGATCAACTAAGCTTGTTATTTTAATTCCACAATCTAGTTTCCGTTGTATCACTGTTATCCTTCAATTTTAACATGCCTACTTTCCAATTTTCATTATCTAAAATTGTGATAGCGATAGCTCAAGAGAAGACTGTAGACAATAAAAATCGAGTCGCAGAAAAAAAAATCAGGACCAAAAATATTATAACAATTGTAGTATTTGATTTGAATATGCGAGTGTTACAATCTCTATTAATAATCTGATTCGTCTTTTCAAGTGTGCAAAATTCAAGGAGCGTTGAGCTTGATCTTAAATTTGGTGAAATTAATCTTGACTTGTGAATTTTATGGGTTTGAGCTTGACTTGTATTTGAATTCAAGGGCTTTTGAGCTTGATCTTGAATCTGGTTGTCTTGATCTTGACTTGTGAATTTGATGAGTTTGATCTTGACTTGTACTTGAATCCAAGGGGTTTTTAGGTTGATCTTGAATCTAGTGGTCTTGCTCTTGAGTTGTATGAACTTGAATGTTGAATTCTTGAACTTGTAGCTTGTAGAAAAATTTGTTGTGTTTGATCCACGAGCTCTCTCTGGCTTCTTGTTAGAATTCTGGTCTCTTTTCTGAATTATGCAGGACCCCTATTTATAGTTGTAGGAGAGAAGAATTATGATAAGTACCAACTCTTCTCAGCCAATCAGATTGAAGTGATGTGGCCATATTTGATTGGCCGGAACATGTCACTTGTACACGTGGCATATTTCCATTGGTCTTTAATTTGTCTTGGCATGCTGCATCATTTTGACACATGGCATGATCCAATTGACTCCTTTGCTTGACTTGGAAGGCCACATCATTTGACACATGGTACCAAATTGAGCCTCTAGAATAAGATGATAACATGGGTTTGGCAAAGTGGCTCATCATTTGTAGCCCAAATTAATGGACTATCCCAATAATAATTGGACTTTAATTAAATTCATATTTGTTGGACTCAATTAATTAAGTAAAAACTAAACAAAATTGACTCAATTGTGAAACTATTTACCTAAAATGGACCCAACTCAAATTATTTACCCTTAATGGACCTTCAACCCAAAATAATTACCCTAGAGCTCTCCCCCTCAATTACATGTTATTCTCCTTCTTTTTTTTCTCTTACTTTGACTTAACATTTAATGTTTATCCTTTTGTCTATTAATTTATCTTTTTGCATTTATTGATTTATACTTTTGCATTTGTTGCTTTGTTTTTTTTCTCATTTATTATCTTTATCTTTTTATCTCCTTATATTCTTTATTTAAGGTATCATTTTATAATATTTTTATTATTTATTTCCTTTTTTTTTTTTGTCCCTTTTTGTCTTAATTTTATTTACTTTTTTGTTAGTTTATCTTCTTTTTAATTATTTTATCTTTTTCTTTATTTTAAGGAGAAACAATTAA
The DNA here is from genome assembly GCA_003996215.1 of Jaltomata sinuosa. Classification (NCBI taxonomy): domain Eukaryota; kingdom Viridiplantae; phylum Streptophyta; class Magnoliopsida; order Solanales; family Solanaceae; genus Jaltomata; species Jaltomata sinuosa. The sequence continues at coordinate 150,186 of QJPP01003668.1, forward strand.
ATATTACATAACTAGTTTTAAATTAACCAAAATATAGAAAAAATAAATAATTTAGAAAAATTAAAAGTACTAGTTTATTTATTAAATTCTAAATTTATAGAAAATTTCTTATTATAATTATTTTCCCTTTTTATATCTTTTCCTTTTAGAATAAGAAATAAAAATATGAACCAACTATTTTTTATATTAATAATAAAAAATAACTAGATAACAATAAGAAATAATTAAGAAAAATACTAGAAATCACTACCTTATTCATTAAAACTAAATTAATGAAAATAAATTTTTAGTTTCTTTTTACTTTTGCAAATAAAAATAAAAATTTAAAATATGACTCTATTTTTGTAATTAGTTTTACAAAAATTACTCGTAACTTGCTAAAATTGATATATAAATTAAAATATAAGAATTAAGCATAAATTTTGTGATACTCTGTCAATATATGATATGTACTAAGTGGGTATCATAGAGGACTGAAAAATATCGAAGTTGGCCTGAATGATATGATGCCGGTATATAAATATATCATGATGGTATCGCGAAGGACTCAAAAATGTCTCTCTGAAGAACTGAAGCATATCTCAATGATATCATGCTAGTATATAGATATATTAAAATAGTATCATGAATGATTGAGTAATCTCATCGAAGGGCTGAAGCAAACCTCAATGAAAACAATACTCAATTACTCTTTGATACCATTAGAGTATGTTATACTCTGATGGTATCAAGGAGGGAGAAGCAATCCTTCAATGTTGACACTACTCAGTTAATTCTTGATACGATCAGAGTATATTCATATAATGTGATATTATCAAAGAGGAAAAAATAGTCCTTCAATGAAAACACTGCTCAGTTACTCTTTGATACCATCACAGTATGTTATACTTTGATGGTATCAAGGAGGAGTAAGCAATCTTTCAATAAAGACACTGCTCAATTACTTCTTGATACCACCAGAGTATATTCATATACTGTAATATACTGTGATGGTATCAAAGAGGAAAAATCAGTCCTTCGGTGAAAACACTACTCAGTTACTCGTTGATACCATCAGAGTATATTATACTTTGATAGTATCAAGGAGGAAGAAACAATCCTTCAATGAAGATACTGCTCAGTTACTCATTGATACGACCATAGTATATTCATATACTGTGATGGTATCAAAGAGGAAAAAACAGTCCTTCAGTGAAAACACTACTCAGTTACTCTTTGATACCATCAGAGTGTAATATACTTTGATGGTATCAAGGAGAAAAAATAGTCTTTCAGTGAAAAACACTATTCAGTTACTCTTTGATACCATCAGAGTATATTATACTTTCATAGTATCAAGGAGGAAGAAGCAATCCTTCAATGAAGACAGTGCTTAATTACTCTTTGATACGACCAGAGTATATTCATATACTGTGATGGTATCAAAGAGGAAAAAACAGTCCTTCAGTGAAAACACTGCTCAGTTACTCTTTGATACCATCAGTATATTATACTTTGATGGTATCAAAGAGGAAGAAACAGTCCTTCAATGAAGACACTGCTCAGTTACTCCTTGATACCACCAGAACATATTCATATCTATAATATACTGTGATGGTATCAAAGAGGAAGACGCATTCCTTCAGTGAAAAACACTGCTCAGTTACTCTTTGATACCATCAGAGTATATTATATTGTGATGATATCAAAGAGGAAGAAGTTGTACTTTAGTGAAAACACTGCTTAGTTACTCTTTAATACCATCAGAGTATATTATACTTTGATGGTATCAAGGAGAAAGAAGCAATCTTCGATGAAGATAATATATTGTGATGGTATAATGGAAGACTGAAATAAACCTCAATGAAATCAGCGGAAAAAAAAAGAATAAAGAAAAGGAGCAAAAAAATGAATAAAATTAGATTAAGGGAGAAAAAATAAAATAAAAAAGAAATTAAAGAAAATTAAAGAAAAAATTAGAAAAAAAAGAGCCAAAATTGAATATGAAATAAGATTATGGTAAAAGAAACTAAAAATAATATGATTTGAGAAAAAATAAATGAATGAAAAAGGAGAAAAAAGATAAATAGAGAAAAAAAGAGAAAAAAGAAAAGGAGAAAAAAATAGAGAAATAAAAATGAAGAAATGTTTAACGTATAAATGATCTTTTTTATTAAATAAATAAAAAAAATAAAGAAAAAAGAAACAAAAAAAATCAATAGAATTAGATGATGGAGGAAAAAAGAAAAAAGAAAAATTAGAAAGAGAATAAGAAATAAATAAATCAAAAAAACAAATAGGAAACAGAAAAAAAATACAAAAATAAAAAAGTCAATTTTAATTATGGATTTTTTTAAAAAAAATAACATGATTTGGGAACAAAATAAATGATTCATAAATGAGAAAATAGAAAGGAAAAAAAAACAAGAAATGTAGAAAAAAAAAGAAAAGGAAAAGAACCAAAAAAAATGTTAAAGTTTTTTCAAATTAAACAAAAAGACAAAGAGAAAAGATAACAAAAAAAGGTGGACGCTGACGTCATGATAACGTCAGCCCAAATTTTTTATTTTTAAAAATCTGTCATTTTAGAATAAAAAGGGGGCATGGAAGTGATGGGGTATTTAATAGTAAATAGTTTCCACTTTTGGGGTATAAGTGTTCTTTTTCCAAAATTAAAACTACTAGTTTATTTATTAAAATCTAAATTAATAGAAAATTTCTTATTATAATTATTTTCCCTTTTTATATCTTTTCCTTTTAGAATAAGAAATAAAAATATGAACCAACTATTTTTTATATTAATAATAAAAAATAACTAGTACAACAAAAAATAATTAAGAAAAATACTAGAATTCACTACCTTATTCATTAAAACTAAATTAATGAAAATAAATTTTTAGTTTCTTTTTACTTTTGCAAATAAAAATAAAATTTTAAAATATGACTCTATTTTTGTAATTAGTTTTACAAAAATTACTCGTAACTTGCTAAAATTGATATATAAATTAAAATATCAAAATTAAACATAAAATTTGTGATACTCTGTCACTATATGATATGTACCACGTGGGTATCATAGAGGATTAAAAATATCGAAGTTGGCCTGAATGATATCATGCCGGTATATAAATATATCATGATGGTATCGCGAAGGACTCAAAAATGTCTCTCTGAAGAACTGAAGCATATCTCAACGATATCATGCTAGTATATAGATATATTAAAATGGTATAACGAATAATTGAGTAATCTCATCGAAGGGCTGAAGCAAACCTCAATGAAAACAATACTCAATTACTCTTTGATACCATCAGAGTATGTTATACTCTGATGGTATCAAGGAGGAAGAAGCAATCCTTCAATGTTGACACTGCTCAGTTACATCTTGATACGATCAGAGTATATTCATATACTGTGATATTATCAAAGAGGAAAAAATAGTCCTTCAATGAAAACACTGCTCAGTTACTCTTTGATACCATCAGTATATTATACTTTGATGGTATCAAAGAGGAAGAAATAGTCCTTCAATGAAGACACTGCTCAGTTACTCCTTGATATCACCAGAACATATTCATATCTGTAATATACTGTGATGGTATCAAAGAGGAAGACGCAGTCCTTCAGTGAAAACACTGCTCAGTTAATCTTTGATACCATCAGAGTATATTATATTGTGATGATATCAAAGAGGAAGAAGCTGTACTTTAGTGAAAACACTGTTTAGTTACTCTTTAATACCATCAGAGTATATTATACTTTAATGGTATCAAAGAGAAAGAAGCAATCTTCGATGAAGATAATATATTGTGATTTTATAATGGAAGACTGAAGTAAACCTCAATGAAATCAGCAGGAAAAAAAAAAGAATAAAGAAAAGGAGCAAAAAAGTGAATAAAATTAGATTAAGGGAGAAAAAATAAAATAAAAAAGAAATTAAAGAAAATTAAAGAAAAAAAGAGAAAAAAGAAAAGGAGAAAAAATAGAGAAATAAAAATGAAGAAATGTTTAACGTATAAATGATCTTTTTTATTATATAAATAAAAAAAATAAAGAAAAAAGCAACAAAAAAAAATCAATAGAATTAGGAAAAAAGAAAAAAGAAAAGTTAGAAAGAGAACAAGAAATAAATAAATCAAAAAAACAAATAGGAAACAGAAAAAAAAATACAAAAATAAAAAAGTCAAAATTAATTATTGATTTTTTTAGAAAATAATATGATTTGGGAACAAAATGAATGATTCATAAATGAGAAAATAGAAAGAAAGAAAAAAACAAGAAATGTAGAAAAGAAAGAAAAAAAAGAAAAGAAAAAGAACCAAAAAAAATGTTAATTTTTTTTCAAATTAAACAAAAAAACAAATAGAAAAGACAACAAAAAAAGGTGGACGCTGACGTCATCCCGAATTTTTTATTTTTAAAAATCTATCATTTTAGAATAAAAAGGGGGAATGAAAATAATGTGATATTTAATGATAAATAGTTTTCTCTTTTGAGGTATAAGTGTTCTTTTTCAATTAATTAATTTAATTATATTAATTCATAATATTTTTTGGACTAATATATTTAAATTTAATATAATTCAATTATTTTATGAATTTAAATCCAATAAAATTTAATTGAATACAAATGCCCCAACTTCAAGTCTCAGTCGAGGTATGAACTCAGCAAATATCCGTGAAGGGACTTTGAAGTATCATTTAAATAATCTCAACTTGAACATATTTATTTGTGTAGCAATTATCCAAAGAGAAGAAAAGAATTCAACTGAACGTGCAAATTGGAGTCTTCCTATTCACTAAAATCACTTTGCTGCCAATGATTTTCTTCATTATTGAATTGGATCTCATTTCTTTACCAAAGACAAGTATGCATACAATTAGGTGGGTCTCATATGTTCCTATTTGACTCAAATTGGAAGACTTTGTTTTGTTTTCTTAAAAGGGCAATGTGATCCCTGCCTTGTATTTGACAAAAGAAACGCTATGTAATTGAAAGGTTCAATTCCATGTTGAAATTGCAGTTGTTCCACCGCTTTTAACACTTGCAGTCCATATCGGACAAAATTCCTACTTAGCCGCCTTAGGCTTGCTATAAATAGGGGCGCACTTGTTCTTCTCTAAGCACTGGCCGCGCGTCAATAATTTATGGAGAAACGTGGTAATTTGTGAGCTCTTCCCGAATTATTAGCATCAAAGTATGAGGTAATTTTCTTTACTCCCTCTTTTAGTTTATATTCTCTTGTTTCATTCTTTTTGTAGGCCAATGAAATAAATAACATTCATGAAGGGTCAGCTTAAGGTGCGAGAGTTTTAACATCACCTTCGACACCTTGAGACTGACAAGTTCGGCTTCAAGTTTGGTACCTATGCAACAATCATTTTTAAGGTGCGATAGTTTAACATCGCCACCGACATCTTGAGACTGACAAGTTCAGCTTCAAGTTCGAATCTTTTTAATGGTATATTTGTAAAAAAACCCAGCTTAAGGTGCAAAGGGATAAATTTGTCCACCTTAAGGCATGAGAATTGAATGATCCTTTAAAGAATAAATTCGCGAAAAGGCCAGCTTAAGGTGCAAAGGGACAAATTTCGTCCACCATAACGCATGGTAATTTAGAAGGACAAGGCTCGAAGACTTGGTAGATTAAAACTTTTGAAGACTTCAACTCGTAAACTCAACAACTTCAAAGAATTCAACTTGCAGAGTTGCTGAACTTTGAGGACTTTAACCTGCAGATTTGTGAATTTGAGAACGTCAACTTGCGGACTTGGTGAATTTGAAATCTTCATCTCACAGACTTCCCATCATGGCCTCAAAAACTTGAAGAATTTGAAGATTTTAACTCGCAAGCATGACTAACGACTTCAACCTGCAGACTCAACAGATTTGATGACTTCAACTTGCAGACTTGACACATTTGAAAATTTCACCTTGCAAGCTTGGTAGATCTTCATCTTTAATCCATAGACTTGGTAGATTTGCAACCTCAACTTGTAGGACTGGAAAACTTGAGTATTCCAAATCCCTTTGAAGAAGATCATCATTCATAGTGGTCTGCCCCATCTAGCTATGAATGTTTGGTGTAAGTCAAAAATTTAAAGAGTGAGTGCTTGCAGACTTGACTTTCAAGTGGGAGATCAAGCGAGAACTTGTATTTTTTTGTCACTCATGTGACTGAACCCAGAATGAAATTCTAAGCGCCTACCTACCTCGGTGAAGAGGATCAAGTCATAACGTAGTTCTGAAAGGGTGGTTTTTTTTGGGTCCTAACTTTTGCCTAGGCCGCCTCTTGCGAGGTTTTCAACCTAGCGGACTTTTTGTGTCATAACTTTTGTCTAGGCCACCTCTTGCGAGGTTTTCAACCTAGCATACTTTTTGTGTCCTAACTTTATCTAGGTCGCCTCTTGTGAGGTTTTTAACCTAGCGAACATTTTTTTTGGAGAGCCGTACACAGTTTATACTCTTGCCGGCCAGGAGTAACATGCAGTTTATGCTCGTGCCTTAAGGAGAATTTTAACTTGGAGACTTAGCTCAAAATTGATGAGTATCTGCAACATGAAAAGTTGATTTGTAATTTGAAAAGCTTCGTGACTTGAAGATTTATCTTGAATTTCAGGAGCTTTGCATTTTCAAGATTTAGCTCGCCTTTGAGAAGCTTCGCGATTTGAATATTTGGCTCATATTTTGAGGAGCTTGTAACTTAAAGATTAACTTGAATTTGACAAGTTTCACAACTTGAATAGTTAGCTCAAATTTGAGGAGCATCGTGACATACGGTTTAGACTCGTGCATCCAGGAGTATTATAACTTGAATATTTAACTCGAATTTGAAGAGCTTTGTGACATACAATTTATCCTCATCTGTCAATGAGTATTATAACTTGAAAGTTTTGCTTGAATTTGAGGAGCTTCATGACTTTAATGTTTAGCTTGAATTTGAGTTTTTGCGATATGCAGTTTAAGCTCATGCATCAAGTAGTATTATAACTTGAAAGTTTTTCTCGAATTTGAGGAGCTTCATTAGCTTAAATTTGAGTTTTTGCGATATGCAGTTTAAGATCATGCATCAAGGAGTATTATAACTTGCAGTTTAGGCTCGTGCGATGAGGAGTATTATAACTTGCAGTTTAGGCTCGTGCGTTAAGGATCTTCGTGACATACATTGATTCTTAAAATTTATCTTCAGATGCAAACTTTCCCCCATTGTGGAGTTCTTCTATATCTTCATCTTTGTAAGGCTCACAGACAAGAAACCAATGATCTATATTTATAGCCATGCTCGATTCCATATCATGCGCACGGGTTGCCAGCTCTTCAAATGTATTAGGCTTTAATCCTTGGAAGATGTAGAGAAGACCCCAATTCATACCTTGAATGCACATTTCAATGCTAGAAGTTTCACTAAGGCGATCTTTGCAGTTAAGGCTAAAGCTCCTCCAACGATTGATGAAAATAATAACTGGCTCTCCTTTATGTTAGCGTGCATTTGTAAGTTCAACCATACTCACAATGCACCTTGTGCTATAGAAACAATTGAGGAACTCTTGCTCCAACTGCTCCCAACTATCTATAGAATCATGTTCGAGATCTGTATACCAATTAACAACATTTTCTTTGAGAGATCGGACAAAATGTTTGACGAGATAATCACCATAAGTCCCAGCATCATTGCAAGTCTCGATAAAGTGTATTATATGTTGTTTGGGATTCCCTTTGCCATCAAATTATTGAAACTTAGGAGGTTGATAGCCAGCATGTATCTTCAGGTTATCAATCCTTTGTGTATATGGCTTTGCATACGTGAGAGAAAATCTAGATGAGGACTCAGATTTACCTTTGATGGCCTCCATGATGCAGTCCTTCAATTGGCCAAGAGGAATCAAATCTTCAGCGGAGACTTGGATCTCTTTGATCCTTGTTGTTTGCTTTATGGAAGACTCTCATTTCTCCTGAATCTCAGGAAGATCCACATGCGCTGTAATTATTTTTCTCTCAGTTATGGCCTCCATATTATTTGTTAGCTTGGAAAGTTTAGCATCTTGTTCTTCTACACACTTTGTCAAGCCTTCAACTGCTTTAGTCAAACTTGCAAGTTGTTCTTCTATAGTGAAAGTATCAATCATCATTGCTTGTACGACTGTTGGGAATTATGGAGAGTAGCATGGACTATCGCCTAAGTTGATCTTTGGTGCGCTCACACCACGGAGAGATGATCCATCAGTTGAGTCATCATCATTCTTTGTGGCAGAATTGTTGGTTCCAGAGAGATCAAGTTGAGCCAAAGTCTTCTTAATTCTCTCAGCAAGATTGCTTCCCCCTGTTGATGCATCGGTGGAGGATCTTGCTCCTTTTGTAGATGAAGATCAAAAAATAGGAGTTGGTACGGTCGACACCTGGAGTGTTTGTTGTCCTAATATGCTTGTCTTCCTCCTCGTAACAGGTACGAAGCTTCCAAAGGTAACTCCGATGATGCTTTTCACTTCAACAGAGAACTTGAAGTCAACAGCCTTAGAAGAAGTTAATTTGGAGTTGATCTTCTTAGAAGCCATTTCGATGTTCTTGAACTTTGATGATTGAAAAATTGAGATGAGAGATAGAGATTGTCCCACTGGGCATGCCAAAACTTGTAGACAATAAAATTTGAGTTGTAGAAAATAATAATCAGGACCAAAAATATCACAATAATCGTAGTATTTGATTTGAATATATGAGTGATACAATCTCTATTAATCCTCTGATTCGTCTTTCCAAGTGTGTAAATTTAAGGGTCGTTGAGCTTGATCTTGAATTTGGTGAAATTAATCTTGACTTGTGAATTTAATGGGTTTGATCTTGACTTGTACTTGAATCCAAGGACTTTTGAGCTTGATCTTGAATCTGGTGGTCTTGATCTTGACTTGTGAATTTGATTAGTTTGATTTTGACTTGTACTTGAGTTCAAGGGCTTTTGAGCATGGTCTTGAATCTAGTGGTCTTGCTCTTGAGTTATATGAACTTGAATATTGAATTCTTGAACTTTTAGCTTGTAGAGAAATTTGTTGTGTTTGATCCACGAGCTCTCTCTGACTTCTTCTTAGAATTTTGGTCTCTTTTCTGAATTATGAAGGACCCCTATTTTTAGTTGTAGGAGAGAAGAATTATGGTAACTATCAACTCTTTTTGGCCAATCAGATTGAAATGATGTGGCCATATTTGATTGGCCAGAACATGTCACTTGTACACGTGGCATGTTTCCATTGGTCTTTAATTTGGCTTGGCATGTAGCATCATTTTGACACATGACATGATCCTATTGTCTCCTTCGCTTGACTTGGCATGCCACATCATTTGACACGTGACACCAAATTGGGCCTCTAGAATAAGATGATAACATGGGTTTGGCAAAGTGGGCTCATCATTTGTAGCCCAAATTAATGGAATAGCCCAATAATAATTGGACTTTAATTAAATCCATATTTGTTGGACTCAATTATATTAATTTGCTATATTTTTTGGACTAATATATTTTAAATTTAATATAATTCAATTATTTTATAAATATAAATCCAATAAAATTTAATTGAATACAAAGACAATTAAACAGAACAATTAATCAGATTCACAAATCTTTTAGCTTTATTCAAACAACATAAAAATATTAAACTCATCATTAAAAAAAAGAATAATCCTCATGACATATGAATATTTTAGCACTATTTCCGGCATAACAGAACCTGGGATCAAACTTAAATAGGAACAAATCTTTACACTTTGGACAGTAAAAATAAAATCAGAACACATCTAAATACAGTAAAAATAATATACTTTGATCATGATGATATCACTTATAAAGTCTTTAAATTCCATCAAGACTAAAATAAGAACTAATATTTGCGTTTCGAAATCTATACATGACATAAAAGTAAAAGAAATGAGTAGAACATTAACCTGTATGATACAATAGTTGAAAATAAAAGCAAGAACGTTGTTACCAAAAACTCAAAACGGAGACAAAAACTCAACTCATAATTTTTCAAGGATACTCTCTGGGTTTTTTTTCTGCCTTCTCACGTCTTTTTTGTTCTCGCCTCTTTTTTTTTTTTTTTTTGTGCTTTGTGCCTATGTTTTCTCTCTCTTTTTTTCAATCTCTGTCCGCCTATTGTTGCTTGTTTCTGTCGTGTGTATATATAAAGAATTGTAGGTGTATGTTGTGTGCATAATGTATGTGTGTGAGTTGTGTTGTGTGTTGTGCATCTTAAATGGATGTGTGTGTGTCGTGCATATTTAAATGGGGGTAAAGGGGAGTGAAGTGAGGGAGTAGATTAGTGGGGTGGTTTGGGTAGTGGGTTTAGGAATTTTCTTTTTTTTGTTTTGTAACAAATAAATAAATAAATAATTAAAATATAATGATAAAAATATTAACTAATTATTTTAAACTAATAAAATATAGGAAAAGTTAAATATCTAGACTAAATAAAATGTATCTAAGAAGATACTAAGACTACTAACTTATTTATAAATATTTAGATTAAAAGAAAATATATATTTTTTGAAATTTTTTTTCTTATTGAAAAAGTAAAACAACAAAACCTATCCTAAAATATGACTTTATTTTTTGAAATATTTTTCACCATTTTAAAATAAAATGTACTAAAAAAAATAAAAAATAAAAATTAGACTCAAAATAAATATTTAAAGTTAAAACTGGGAAAGGGTCAAAAATCACGTGTCTACACATAACCTGCTATATTTCTCTTCATGTTTTCCCACCAATAAATTTCTTTCAGATCGTGACACATTTTTGTAGCACTCGGGTGGATAGAATATCGCGAACAGTTTGCTTTGGTCAAAATCTTCTCCTGCAATCCATCAACATTAGGAACACACAACCTGCCTTGGCACCTTAAAGTGCTATCGCTTGCAAGCTCGAATGTGGTGAACTTATGTTGAACAATACCTTCTTTACATTGTTTTAATATTGGGTCATCATATTGTCTCTCCTTCACCATTGTCACTAACGATAACTCTGCAGTACTCTGAACCGATATGCCTCCATCTTCAAAGTCAATTAACCGGACACCTAAGCTTGATAACTTATGAACCTCTCTAACTATATTCCTCTTTGTTTCCGGCAAGTGTATTAGACTTCCCATAGATTTGCGACTAAGAGCATCTGCTACAATTTTTGCTTTACCCGGGCGGTAGAGAATATGAACATCATATTCTTTGAGTAGTTCTAGGAACCTTCTCTGCCTCAAATTTAGCTCCCTTTGCTAAAATATATATTGAAGGCTTTTATGATCAGTAAATATATCAACATGAACCCCATACAAATAATGTCGCCACATCTTTAGTGCAAATACAACTGCAGGCAATTCTAGATCATGTGTTGGATAGTTTTGCTCATGTCGCATTAGTTGCCTTGAACCATATGCTATAACCTTACCATGCCGCATTAATACAAAACCTAGACCAATTCCCGAAGCATCACAATATATAGCATACCCCTCTGTGCCTTCTTGAAGTGTCAGTACTGTGCCGTAGTTAACCTGTCCTTCAACTCTTGGAAAGTTTGCTCAAACTTCTCTGACCACTGAAACATTATTGTTTTTTGTGTTAACTTGGTCAATGGTGCAGCTATAGAAGAGAAGCCTTCAACAAACCTTCTGTAATAACTTGCCAGCCCCAAGAAACTACGTACCTCCGTGGGAGTAGTGGGCCTAGCCCAATTCTTCACAGCCTCAATCTTCTGAAAGTCCACTTTGATGCCCTCACTAGATACCAAATGCCCAAGAAAACCTACAGAGTCCAACCAAAACTCACATTTAGAAAATTTAGCATATAACTGATGTTATTTAAGAGTTTGCAATACTGCTCTAAGATGATCTGCATGGTCTGCCTTACCACGTGAATATATAAGGATGTCATCTATAAATACAATCACAAATAGATCTAGAAAGGGTTTGAAGACCCTATCCATCATATCCATAAAGGCTGCAGGGGCATTAGTTAAACCATAGAACATAACAAGAAATTCGAAGTGCCCATATCAAGTTTAAAAAGCTGTCTTTGGAATATCGACTTCTCTGATCTTCAACTAATGATATCTAGACCTTAAATTAATTTTTGAAAAGCACTTAACACCCTGCAACTGATAAAATAAATCATCTATTTGGGGAAGTGGATACTTATTCTTTATAGTGACCTTGTTCAACTGTCTATAGTCTATACACATGTGCAATGAACCATCTTTCTTTTATACAAATAGCACAGGTGCACCCCAAGGTGATATACTGGGTCGGATGAACCCTTTATCAAGGAGATCTTTCGATTGTTCTTTTAGCAATTTCAGTTCTGCTGGGGGCATTCTATTGGGTGGAATTGATATAGGTTGAGTACCAGGAACTATATCAATACCAAAATCAATCTCTCTGTCTGGAGGAAGTCCTGGAAGCTCCTCTGAGAATACATCTGGATATTCATTCACAATTGGCATGGATTGAATAGTCGGTGTCTCTTTATCAACATCAAGATCCCTTACTCCAACTAGGTGATATAAACATCCCTTGGAAATAAACTTCACGGCCTTAAGATAGGAAAAAACCTACCCCCAAGCATCATGACAGTACCTTTCTATGTAAGGACTGGCTCATCCGGAAAGTGAAATCGAGCAATCTTAGCCCGACAATCAACTGTAGCATAATATGATGATAACCAATCCATTCCCATGATGACATCAAAGTCTATCATATCAAGCTCAAACAAATTTGCTATAGTGTCTCGACTACATACCATCACTATGAAAGTTTTATAAAGTCGTTGAACTATAATTGAGTCTCTAATAGGAGTTGATACGACAAATGGCTCACGTAATAATTTTGGTCCTACTCCAAACATTTCAGAAATGAATGGAGTAACATATGACAAAGTAGCCCCTGGATCTATCAATGCATAAACATCATGTGAGAAGATAAATAAGATACCTGTGACCATATCTGGCGATGCCTTGAATTAAAAGACTTACCTATGCCCCTACTCTGATCTACAGGAGCTTGAGGACCACGAGATGAAGAAGGAGCGGCTGATGATGATGCTACCCTGTACCCTGTGGACTGTGCTCTTCCTTATCTCTCAACATCACTTTTTCTGATCAATTGACAGTTCCATATCACAAGACCAAGGACTCCAGACTAATAACAGGAATCAGAGCCTATTCGGCACTCACCAAGGTGTTATCAACCACACTGATTACAATGGGGCCTAGGTGGTAATCCCCAACCCCTACCTCTCTGAAACTGTGGACCTGGTGCCTTAGACAACTCTTTGCTCAGGCCTCAGCCTCCAGGACAGAGAGAGAGGTTTGAGTGGTGGAATAGGCTGGTGGTGGTCTTTGTGGCCCTCTGCTAGAAGATGCTCTATCACTACCCTGATAAGCACCAGATGTTCTGACCCTCTTACTTTGATTCCACTCGCACTCTACTCCAATTTTTTGTTGAAGCTCCTCAGTCTGCTGTGCAAATATCATTATCCGAGCAATGCTTATCTCTTTATCTAATGCCATAACAGAACAAGGTTGTATCATGTCAGATTAAGGCTACCCACAAATTAACGTACCTTGGCATGTGTAGTACTGACCATTTCCGGTGCAAATCTAGCTAGATGAGTGAATCTGACGTTGTACTCTTTAACACTCATTTTATTCTGCCTAAGTGCCAAATATTCTTCAACCTTTTCATATCGAATATCCTGAGGAAATAAATGATCTAAAAAGTCCTTTGTAAATTCCTCCCAAACCGGTAGAGGTGCATCTGTTCCTTTAGAATCTTTCCACATGTCATACCAAGTTGTAGCCACGTCTTTTAGCTGATACACTACTAACTCAATTGACTTTGTATCAGAAACATGCTGACCCTGAGTATTTTCTAAATCTCATCAATGAATCTTTGTGGATCGTGAGTGAGTTTAGACCCCGTGAAAATAGGAGGGCCCATACGCAAAAACTCCCGAATATGGGAACCAAATGCCTCTCCCTAAGAAGATGAACTGGGGGATGCTGCTTCCTATCTTTGAGACTGAGCAACAAGTATCTGGGTAAGCAAATGAATGGCTCCCCTGACATCCTGTTCTGAGGGGTCAGATGGAAGAGTTGGAGGGATCAAGGCTCTCGTAGGCCCTTTTTCTTGCTGCGACTGTGGATTTGGGATAGCTTGTCTAACGGTGTTACCCTGGGCCTCTGTATGATCCTCAATAATAGGTGGTTGTGTACTAGGACTTACCTTTGGGACTGTGGTGAATCGTGGACTAGTCCAAGTCTTTTTCTTTGCAGGCATCTCTGTAGATAAAGATTAACACGAGTCAGAATAAATTTCCTATAACTTTACTCTATGGCACAATCTAGAACATGAAAGAAGGTCATATTTCCTAAATGTTAAAGCAGCCCCCTACTTATGGATGTGGTGCACGACACACTCATAAGAAAAACACTACTAGACATGGCTTCATAGACAATTTCCTGGGACACTTGAACCTAGGCTCTGATACCAAGTTTATCATACCCCAAGTCTATATGGGACAGACAAGTACCATGTATGCATATATGCTATACAGATAATCTACGACAGATGATATATCAAGGATTTATATTCTAGAGACAACTAATAAGGATGATACATGCATATACAATGTCCTATGACCAACTGATACAAAACGATCGTACTGTTGTGTCCATGAAGACTCTAAAAGAGTAAGAAACTATTAAAAGGTCAAGTGGTCAGGACAGGGCCCCACCATACCTATACTATGCAAATATGAACTCTTTTATCTCTAAATCTCATTTGAAAATGTTAAGTCTCGTAGTCTATGATCTCTGATGGTACGCCATAAAGGCTCACCTCTGAGGGTTAGCCAGCAGGCAGGTATGCCATATATAGCTCTACTCTGAGGGTATATAGACATAATAGGCGGGTACGCCCGTAGGTTCAACTCTGAGGGTCTTTGATCTCAACCATGTGCACAAGGCAGCGTCACATCGTGAGTCAAGTGAAAATAATATCTTTGACCTTTGTCCGCCATCGCTTAATTTATATTTTAACAAATGATGCCACGAGGGCCTCTAAATAATTAATTATTAATGAAATAAGCTGTACAAATAGCGAGCTCTGAATGATAATTTATGAACTTTGAGTGACGATGGTAATCTATGATTAAGTGAATCAACTAGCAAATTTTGCTCTATTTCAAATAAAATCATAAGGACATGATTAACTGTATAAATGATGAATATGATATGATAATACAATCATCTATGAAGAAATATAACGAATGTACTATATGAGTTCTATGGAATGCAAACAAAGGCACATATATTGCTTTGATGACTATTTGAACACTATGAATCATAGCAATTAGCTCGAATACTCTGAATGTATGGACAATGACTAATTTATATGCTGGGGTGATTACTATGAAGAATAGGACACATAACAACTAAATACCAATATCTAAAATCATATAAACCATATAGACTTGTAGAGAAACATGTGACGTAGGGTCGTGCCTCTCGGCGAAGGAGGTTTTAGCTTTACATATCTCAATTTCGGGATAGAGAAACTTCAGATGATAGTAACCCTTCCTACTAGAAGATAATATATAGAAAACCGAGTGGTACAACCATTACAAACATCCCATAAACACATTCTACACATATTGGCAACATGTCGGCTATTAAGCGAGTGACTTGCTCGTCAGACTCTCTTTTTTACTTATGGTTCTTTCTAATTCCCTTTTCTTATTTCAGCCATAAGTTAAGCACATATTGGACATATTTGTGGCAGCTAATATCTATGAGGGTCCCGCAAAACAGTCCGCTACAAACAAGAGGGAAGCATGTCCGCACGATAACCAAAAACTTGGTGTATAGCCGCACCCTTCAACCCAATCCCAAAACAACCGCAACCAACCCCAACTATGAGGTATCAAATCAAGAAATCCAACAACACATATTATACAGCCACAAAATAGTCCAACAAAATTAAAATAACTTGAACTCACGGCTTCCGAATACCCTCCCATGAGTTCATACTACAATTACGTCTAGAATTGACTCTTTCTTCTCATATATAATAAGGGATGGAGGGGAAGAATTTTACCTTGATTTTCTGTAACTTTCAAATCTTAATTTTACTTATTCAACACCAAAAACGTTGCTCCAAAACAGGACCTTACAACAAGAAGAAAAGACTTTAAGACAACATCACACAACAAGGGGCTACCAAGGAGCTTTTTTCTCACAAAGGGGTCCCAAACTCAACCAACGTGTGGAGCATCAATCCACCAGCTTTTCTATATAAAAACCATGATAAAATACAGAAAAAATATTACCTCAAAGCTTCTGAACCAATAGGAAGAACTCAAGAAACCTAAAGGGGAAAAGAGAGCTGCCAAGAAGAGCTAAAAGAGAGAGATTTGATTCTTGTTTATCTTGTGGAAATTTCTAGAGAAATAGCTGAATATATGGGTATATATTGGATATTTTTAGATGGGTTTTGGGACTTAAAACATTCCCCAGACTACTCCTTCATTTACCAAATAATTTGGGCCTGAAAGAAGTCAAAGTAGGTGAACCACCTACTTGATATCTTTTGAACTTTAGGCCTAATTTATTTTATGTGTTGGGCCGTATTTACTTTATCTCATCCAATAAATGTAAGCTTATATTCATGTATTTCAAGTTAGTAGGACGTCAAATAAATAACTTAGCCACATAGAAAGTCCAAACACGTAGGACATTTACGCAAATATGTGAAACACATAGCTTTAGCAAGTAGGCGACTTTGTTGTTTCCAACTTCAATTTCCCTTTCAAGTCTCATTCACACAAACTATATTTTCCACTTTAGTATAGTTGGATACTTAGTCTTTGGTTCAAATTCACCCTCATTTATACATATCTGAATAAATCTATTTATGTTACCTTTGTCGTACGTATATCTAAAGGTATGGGGTATTACATTCCCCCTCATTCTCACGATTATAACTCAGAATGAAAGAAAAGAATCATTCTCTCTAGATTCAAGACCTAGGGCTTCTTCTCTAATTCTCTACCTTCAAGTTCTAGCTAGGAAATCTTCAAGTTCAGGCATGTAGATATTCAGTAAGGATCCTCTTTCACCTTTAAGCCCAAACCCTCAATTTTTACTTTGATTTTACGAACTTATGAAGTTAGGGTTCTTACCCAATTATATGATTTTCCTGTAAATTTGATTTCCTTAAGTTGTTACATGTTTTCTGTTCCTACTTACATTATTTTGCATGAGTTTTTACAAGTATTCCTAATCCCATGAATTGAGAGATAAATTAGCATGATTGGCAATTGTTACCTATTTTTAAGAAAATCTGGCATGATAATATAACATGACCTCAAGTGTTCTAGAAAATTAGCATGCCTAGTTACTTAACTTATGGATTTTAGCAAGAACATGTATTTGAAATAGTATAATGCTATACTTTAAAGAGATACATTTTCATGATATATATGAGATCTATGATATGAATTTTGAGAGTAGTATTTAGCACTGATAAACGAGGGTTTCAGACAACCTAAGTCCAGAACTACACTGCAAACGTAGGTTAAGAGGGTCCTCATTAATTTAGAGTATCTCCTCTAGCCCAATGGGCTCATGATAGTGGTTTCACTTTGAACATGGTCTTGTACCCCAATAAGGTACATGGCAACTTTGCCAAATAGGGTTCATAAGTTGGATTCCATGTAGAATGCATGGTTTATGTCAGTTATGAGAAACTCCTCACTAAAATGACTTCAAGTTAAATAAGCTCACATGACTTCTAGTTTTCAAGTTCAGACTCACTACTTTATGACCTGTAGTTATATAACATGATATCAGTTTATGATTTTACTTTGAGTCATTGTACTACAAATTTTACTACTATTGCATTATTTTCAGTTTTTAAGCACGCTTTCAAGTATATTTTGTCATGTCATATGCATATATCATATACTTAGTACATTTTATAGTACTGATTGCATACCTCTTTGTGTTGCATCTTATAATAATGTAGATTCACACGCTCATTCCCAGACTCGTGGCTAGACACAACATGATCTTCAGTCAGAGTGGTGAGTCCTCATCATTTGAGGACTTCTTATGAGCTTTTAGTCAGTTTCATTATTTTATTTTAGTACTTGGAGTTAGCCGGGGATCTTTTCCTAGCATTTCATCCGATCAGTTGTTAGAGGCTTTTCAGATATAGTCGGACAGTCGTATTCTTTGATTTAGATTGTTATTCTTAGATTCATTTATCATAAAGGTTTAGTGCTTAGTATTTTTGTTAATCTTACGCTATATTTATACGTTCATGCTTTTGTTTAAGGTCATGTTAATGCCAAGGTTTAGCTTGGGATCACTTGTGGTCCCAGGTCTAGTATTACATCCAGGGTGTAGGCTCGAGGAGTGACAATGTGAGATGATCTAAGAGAAAAGATTGATAAGGTAAATGCTTTAATAGCATTTTATCTGCATAAGGAGATACGTACTCCAACTCAGGGTATATCCATCCTCTACATAAGCATT
Organism: Jaltomata sinuosa; assembly: GCA_003996215.1. Taxonomy (NCBI): domain Eukaryota; kingdom Viridiplantae; phylum Streptophyta; class Magnoliopsida; order Solanales; family Solanaceae; genus Jaltomata; species Jaltomata sinuosa. Next base: position 168,736 of record QJPP01003668.1, read on the forward strand.
ACTTCTACCTACATCATGTCTATGTCCAATATCAAAGCAGTACAATGAAATTTTTGAACTACATATATGTTGAAATTTCTTATGGGCTAAACGAATCCTATGACACTACTAGAAGTCAAATTCTAATGATGTTTCCTTTGCTTAGTGTAAATCAACACATGCTATGATTTTAAATATTAAGTATCAAAGGAAAAATTTGATAAATGGTAAAAGAAGTGAATCAAGTGCTCTTATGAGCAATAGAACTACAAATTCTAGTCATATTAGTGGATCTATAAGTCAAAGTTGGGACTGCAACATTAACAATGGTGTTTACAGCTATAATAGTGGTGGATATAACAATCAAGGCAGTAATTACAATAATAGTAGGGAGGATTCAAGTTTAGGAACAACTATGGAAAATCTAACATGTTCTGTGAGTATTGGAAATTCACAGGTCATACAAAGGAGATTCATTATAAACTACATGGCTATCTAGAAAATTACAAATTCAATAAGAAGGGAGATAATTCATCTAACAATGCATATGCAAGCAGTTTCAAGAATTTAGGATTACCTACTCTTTCTTCTAATCAAGCGAGATACTCCTCTCAGGTCAATCTACTAATCAATGAACCATATTCTTACAATGCATCTACATCTTGTCAGTTCGAGCCTTAACACCTGCACAACATTATAAAATTTATTACATGCTTGGAAAGGAAAGTGAAAGAAATCTGATGTAGTGGCCAAAGTAGAATCCACATGTTTGTCATGTACTTCTAGCATTATAACTGCTCTGATGTCTCATCTAGTTGAAAATAATTTGATAATTAACACTAGAGAAACAAATCATATAGTGCACAATTTTAATTTGCTTTGTAAGTTTGAAGAACTGACACGTTTGAAAATAAATACAGTTCAATTACCTACAGGAGATCGGGTAGAAATCAACCATAAGGGAGAAGCCGTATTTTACAAGATAGATTTGTTCAGATTGTGCTTTACATTCCTGGTTTCACGTATAACTTGCTTTCACTATCAAAGATCATCAAGGAGCTAGATTGTCTTATTTCCTTTTTTCCTGACTTTTGTGTGTTTTTGGAAATCTGAAGTGGAAAGGTGATAAGGATTGGTAAAAATCCTTTTTTTTCTGGACTACTGTCTATACTTTTGCAAAGTAATCACTGATTCCTTTTCTTACAAGTCATACTATGTCTTCTTATGTGGTTGATCTGATTCATGTTGATGTATCGGGTCCCTATATTCTACCCTCTCATGATAGGAGAAGATATTTTTTAACCTTAGTAGATTATTACTCGAGGTTTATTTGGATTTTTCTGACCAAACAAAGTCTTATATGATTGTGTTGTTCAGAGATTCTTCCAGACTGTTAGTAATCATGTTGGTAATACTGTAAAGTGTGTAAGTTCAGACAAGGACACTGAATTCTTAAATGAGAAAGTTAAGCCCTTACTTAAGAATAAAGGGATAGTGCACCAAAGTTCCTCTGTATTCACCCCTCAATAAAATGGGGTTGTGGAGAGGAGACATAGGTCTACTGTGTACATGGCCAGGGCCTTGAGGTTTTAGAATGCTACCCCTCTTAGGTTTTGGGTGAATGTGTGTCAACAACTATTTATCTACTTAATAGTGCACCTACTCCTATACTACAAGGTGTCTCTCCATTTGAAAAGATGTATCCTAGAGCTAATTATTTTCTTTTTGATCAAACAGGAAATTTTATTTAACCAAAGTAAACTATTTACAATTTTCTAGCTCCACTGGACTATAGGAGCTAGACCTCAAACTAGACCTCTCCTAAACAAAAACAAATAACAAATACATTGATTTGCTTCTATAATCTTAGATAGAAAAGCTAATTAGTCTGTTCAATACATGCATCCACTTGCTTTGGTGATTGCCTAAAAAATGAAGCTGGATGATGATCTCCCTTAATCTGATAGTACTCTCTTCCTTTCCACTTGAAACCTTCTGCAATTTCTTTCAATCTAGACATGGTAGACTTGTCAGGACCCGATTTCCCTTTCAACTCCCTTTGCATCCACTTGCTTTGGTGATTGCACCTACAACCCCCGGTAGGTGAACTAATCCTCGTAGCCTGGAACGGTCAGTAATGGGCTACTATCTAACAATCTAAGCTAAAGGACATTTTAATAAGCGGAAGCAAAGGAACAAGATGGTGGGTTATTCAGGTGTAGTATGAGCACCAAATGTGAAGCATAAGGTACCCAGTAGGTATCATAGGCCGACTGGGCACATATAAGATAAAAGCGTAGTAACAGACAGAATAGAAACAAGTAATCACAGAATTCTACGAAAAGGTCACACAAGAACTAGCCCAGAGGGAAGGCAACAAAAACAACATATAAGGCTAGCAAGTAGAATATACACATAACAGGCACAAGTGAAAGTAAGAAATGACACACCTGGGATCCTTGCAATAACATTATATACATAATAAGTTTCAAAAGTGGATGGTATACCGGTAACCTCAAGTATAAGGGAAGAAAGAGGAGAGTAAAGATAGACATGCTCGAAAACAGGAATCAATAATAAAACTAATCATACCAATCTTAAATTCAGAAAGCAACAACTTAGCAGTATACAATCTTACAAGTATAACCGTAACAGGGGATAACACAACGATAATGTAACAAGAGTCTACCTACAGTCCCCCGGCAGCCTATATAACTGAGGAACACAAACAAGTGAAAATAAACCCTCAGGCCCCCTATACAATTGGAGCGTACACTCAAAAAATAGCAACAATGGTGGAGCCTCAAACAGTGAATGATATGATGCATGCATATCTTAGGGTGAAATGGTAACTCTGTATGTACCCCCTCCAGTGCCGATAGGGCCCAGCAGGTAGGTTCCATGGAAGGACACTGCCCGTATACCTCTACTACACCGTATAACCTCCCTTCGGCACACATAGCCCTAGGCCCCAGGTCCAGAACGACAAGGTCCATGGAGGTCCCGGACCCTATACTAAAACTCAGTATCAAAACATGTCATCCAGAGTAAGTCCGGGTTCAAGCTAGAGACCCAGTCTCAAATATGCATACCCAGATCCTGTCCAGGACTAAAGTAGTGGGAAAATATCTCAAAAAACCCCTCCAAGGGTGCCCGAGCATAACTAGCTCTAAAATAGTAGAAAGTCATCTCAGGTGCTCGGTCCGACCGAGGCTAAAGCCATCTCAAATCAGTAAAAAACTCAACTAGCACCCCAGCCCTACCGAGTCTAGAGTTAATAGTAAAACTAGTGATAAAATCAGAATTTAACTCTCTTTTACCCCAAGAAGATCCACATGTTAAGTCAAACCATTTCCAATTCATTTTCATCGAAAATGGGCCCCTAGGGAAATGCACAGTTTAGAAAATCAGTTACAGTGGGCCCAAAGCTAAAACCATAGTAAAACATGGATAAATCCTCTTTATATGCATGTACATGATATGATCAAACACAAATAGCCGCCCAGAAGTTCACAATCAACCTATCGGCCCTGCACAGGCTCCAATCGCTCTACAACACAAATAGCCAGCATAATATAATGATAACGATGCCTGGGACTCACGGGCACCCCTGAATAACCTACCATCTGTGGTCCAGAGTTAAAACAAGGCCACACAGGACCATAAGGGTGATAATATCGACTACGGGGAATACTACACATAATGGAGGAAATAAACGAGGCGAATCATGGAAAGTGGTCAGAGTCTGTGGTACCAACCTAATAACCCAACCCAAGGACGCCATCTAGTACAATTTTATCTGATATATGCTAAGTCTAGGGAGTTTATACCGTAACCTACCTATCGTTCGACGACAAGCTGCCGGGACAACAAAATCCAAGCCCGAATCACTCTGAGAAACCCCGAATGATTATCAAACTATCAAAAACATAAATAAAACATTAAAACATGTCTAACGATACCCCTATCTCTACATTTGTAGTCGAGTCGAAATCCGGGTCAAAAGTGGGCCTGCAGGACCCACAACGCAAAACTAAAATGGAAAAAAGCACGACGGCCACAATGGTGCCAAGAAGACATGCTCCAAAATTGAGCACAGTTGGCCAAGAGGAGGGCGTCAAAACAGCCCGCTCAAGAGAAGGCTTAAAGTTGGAATTCTAAGAACAAAATCGTAAATTAGGCAAGGATTACTTACCACAAAGAGAGAAATAAGGCCAAGACGGTGAATTCCTCGAACCCACGAATATGCAAGAGCAAGAAGGCAGCCTCTACAATAATTTCCAAGCTTTTGAAAATGAGAAACAATGGAGGATTTTAGAAAAGAACAAGAGAAAGCAAGTTGGGGAAGAAGACTTACCAACAATCGAAGGATCACGAATTATCGATGAACAATTGATTTCCCCAAGGCTAGGACTGATGCGAAGCAATTTGGTACAGAGTATATGTGTTTTAGAGTTGGAAAAGTTGAGATAAAAGGCTGGAAAAATGAAAACTCAGAAATATATAGCTGCTGGAAAATGGCCAGCAGCAATGGCACCATCGCAGCATAATCGCGCTGGCCAGCCGAAACGCGTGTGAGAGCGATTGCTCTAGGCCAGCGCCGATGGCGCTGAAGGCCTGGTTTGCAATATTTTTTGGCAACTTTTTGAAACTCCACGAGGCATTTCGGGCATAATCAAAAACCAATATTCAAAAACTAATAATGACATTAGGTTTGGAACGACGTTCCGTACTCAACTGAATCGACAAAACTTCCATACGAGGTCATTTCGGAGAAATGTTGACAGAGTCAACACTAAATAATAAGAACTCAAAGGCTCGAAATGAGCCCGCTCACGCGGAACCCAAACCAAACACCTACCTAACCCAAACTCAACATTCCAGAGCTGATGGAATCGTCGAATTTTGAATCTGATGCTCCAATAATCGAAAGCTGACCAAAGATACACTTTCAACGCCAAATGGCCTGAAAATAGAGAAAGCAACACAAAACCCATACAAGGTGTTCTCAGGCCTCAACTAAAGGTCCAATTAGACCAAACACAATGCTCCTGAGCTAACGGAATTGTCAGAATTCAATTCCGAGCACGTTACCTAAGAATGTTGACTAAAGTCAACAATATTCTAAGTTAAGGCTCTACAATAAGCAAACATCCAAAACAACAAAATGAACGACCAGGGCACCAAACTACCGGTCCCAAAAAACCATAAATGACTTGGGGTCGTAACAGGGAAGCTCTAAAAGTACAATAAATACGTAAATGCAAAGATGACCGGAAGAGTCATCACAATATCCACTGATAAAAAGACTTTCATCCTCAAAATTCAAGAAGAAGAGAGTACCTGAAGGCTCGAATAACTGTGAATACTGAGCACGCAACTCACTCTTGGTCTCTCGAGTAGCCTCCTCGATCGGACGATGTCTACACTGAACCTTCACAACTGGAATCTCCCTAGATCTCAATCTCTTGATATCTCTGGCCAGAATAGCTATCAGCTCATCAACAAATGATAAACTCTCATCTAACTGAACCAATTCCCAAAGCAACACATGAGACTCATCTGGAACATATCGGCGCAACATCGAGACATGGAAAACTGGGTGAATAGATGAAGACATCGGAGGCGAAGCTAATATGTAGGCAACACTACCAACCCTCTGGAGAATCTCAAATGGCCCAATGAACCTGGGGCTAAGCTTGCCCTGCCGACCAAATCTCATCGCGCTCTTCATGGGCGATACTCAAAGGAAAACCAAGTCACCAACACCAAACTCTAAGGTACGAAGTCTACGATAAATGTAGCTCTTCTGCCTACTCTGGGCTGCTCTGAGTCTATCGTGAATCACACGGACTCGGTCTAAGGAATCTCTAAGTAAATCTGTACTTTGAGGCCTAGACTCTAACCCATCAAACAAACCTATTGGCGATATGCAACGCTACCATACAAGGCCTCAAAAGGTGCCATGCCGATGCTCGAATGAAAGATATTATTATAAGCAAACTCGGCCAAAGGCACAAACTGATCCTAAGAACCTCCAAAGTCAAGAACACAAGCACGAAGCATGTCCTCCAAGAACTGAATAGTCCTCTCGGAATGGCCATCTATCTGAGGGTGGAAAGCAGTACTAAGCTGAACCTCCATACCCAAATACCTCTATATAGCTCTCCAGAACTGAGATGTGAACTGAGTGTCGCGATCTGAAATGATAGAAGCTGGGACACTGTGCAACCAAACAACCTCACGAATGAAAATCTAAGTTAACCTCTCTGCACCATAGGAAGTCTAAACCGGCAAGAAGTGGGCCGACTTAGTCAGCCGATCCATAATCACCCAAACAGAATCAAAGCCCCGAGAAGTATAAGGTAAACCAACAACAAAGTCCATAGTAATACCTTTCCACTTCCACTCAGGAATGGGAAGTTACTGCATCAAACCACTTGGTCTCATGTGCTCGCACTTCACCTGCTGACAGTTCAATCACCGAGATACGGACTCTACTACGTCTTGCTTCTTACCACTCCACTAGTAAAGTTGTTACAAATCTCTATACATCTTCGCCGTGCCAGGATGAATAGAGTATCTAGAACAATGCGCCTCACAAAGTATCAACTGAATCAAATCTCCATCCCTCGAAACACAAAGTTGACCACCCAATCTCAGAATACCATCAGAACCCAAAGTAGCTCGGCTGGGCTCACCCCGAACTACCTGATCACGAAGGTCATACAAACTCTGATCCTCAAACTGCCAGCTCTGAATCTGATCAACTAGGGTAGAACGAACCTCAATACTAGCGAGAACTCTGCTAGGATCCGACAAGTCAAGCCTAACCAAATGGTTAGCCAAGGACTGGATATCCAAGGCCAACGGTCGCTCAGAAATTAAAAGTGAAGTTAGGCTGCCCATACTCACTGCCTTCCGGCTCAAGGCATCCGCTACTACGTTTTCCTTGCCTGGATGGTATAGAATAGTGAAATCGTAGTCCTTCAGTAACTCGATCTATCTCCTCTGCCTCAAGTTCAGCTCTCGCTGACTCGTAATATACTGAAGACTATGGTGATCGGTGAATATCTCACAATGAACTCCATATAAGTAGTGCCTCTAGATCTTGAGAGCGAAGACTACAACCGCCAACTCTAAGTCATGAGTAAGGTAGTTGCGCTCGTGAACCTTCAGCTGCCTCGGCAGATATGCTATCACTCGACCTTGCTGTATCAACACACAACCAAGACCATCCCCGAAAGCATCACAATACATGGTGAAACTCTGACCCTCGACCGGTAAGGTCAAACTGGGGCTGAAGTCAATAAGGTCTTAAGTCATTGGAAGCTATCCTCGCACTGATCCGACCACTAAAATGGAACATCCTTCCTAGTTAGCATAGTCAAGCGTGCTGCTATGGAAGAAAATCCCTCAATGAATCGCCTGTAGTACCCGACTAACCCAACAAAGCCGCGAACCTCGATAGGAGTAGTAGGTCTAGGCCAATCATGAACTGCTGAAATCTTACTTGGATCAACTCTTATCCCACCCTTAGACACCATGTGCCCTAGGAATGCAACTGACTTAAGACAAAAATCGCACTTTGAGAACTTGGCATAAAGCCGATAGTCTCTCAAAGTCTGAAGTACAGTCCTTAAGCGCTTGTCATGCTCATCTCTACTCCTTGAGTATATCAGAATGTCATAAATGTGACTATTATAAGCATATCAAAGTACGGGCTAAGCACCCTGTGCATCAAGTCCATGAAAGTTGTGGGGGCATTAGTCAACCCAAAAGACATCATTAAAAACTCATAATGGCTTTAACGTGTCCTGAATGTTGTCTTAGAGATGTCCTCTACCCTAATCCTCAACTAATGATAGCCAGACCTCAAATAAATCTTCAAAAACACGGCTGAACCCTGAAGCTGATCAAACAAGTCATCAATCCTTGGCATCAGATACCTATTCTTCACTGTCACCTTATTCAGCTGCCGGTAATCAATACACATACACATCGACCCATCCTTCTTCTTCACGAAGAGAACAGGAGCACCCCAAGGAGACACACTCGGTCTAATAAACCTCTTAGTTAACAAATCTTAGAGCTGCTCCTTAAGATCTCTTAACTCACCAGGAGCCATACGATAAGGATAAATAGAAATGGGCCTGGTGCCCGGCTCTAACTCAATGGAAAGATCAATGTCTCTCTCAGGTGAAAGTCCTGGCAGGTTAGTAGGAAACACATCTAGGAAGTCTCTAACCATATGAATAGACTCAGGAGACGAAGGGTCAACACTAGCATCTCAGACATATGCTAGATAAGCTAAACACCCATGAGAAATCAACTTCCTAGCTCAAAGACAAGAGATGATCCCAGACAATGCCGGCTGACAAAACCCTGTCACACAACCAGGGATACACCGGGCACATCTATGGTAACGGTCTTAGCATAACAATCAAAAACCATGCGGTGAGAGGACAACCAGTCCATGCCCAGTATCACATCAAAATCTAACACGTCAAGGATCATCAGATCACCCCAAGTCTCCAAATCACCAACAGATATCACATAAGATCTCACAATCTGATCCACTACTAAAAAATCTTCTACTGGGGTCAAAACAGAAATAGGAACAGATAATGGCTCACTAACCAACTCTAAACAAGGCAGAAAGTAGGCAGATACATATGAACAAGTGGACACAGGGTTAAATAAAGCCATAGTAGACTGATGGCATACATAAATTGTACCTGTAATCATAGCATCTGAGGCCTCTGCCTCCGGTATCCTAGGGACCGCATAAAACTGACGACGACCTCTACCTGCCTGACTGCATCCCTACTACCTGCTCTACCACGTGGAGCACCACCACTACCCTGACCACCACCTCCTTGAGCCGATGGCTGAACTGAGTGAATAGGCTAAGCCAGCAGAGCGGCTGGCTGAACTGCACCCTGCTGGGGGAAATCTCTAGCAAAATGACCAACAATACCACAGGTGAAATAAGCCCCTAATGACCTACTCAGTATGGATAAACCAGCAGAACCCATATGGCGACCATGGACTGATGCCACATAAGCTATACCGCTCAAAGACTGACCGATGTAGCCTTGATGGCTGCTCTGACCCTGCTCAAACTTTGTACTACCAGAGGTCTAACGTGAAGCCTAAACCAGTAAGCTGGACTGACCCTGGTGCTGCTATGGGTGATAACCCTAGCCCCACTGGCCTGAACCCCTATCACCATGTCTAGAACCACAATAGCAACCCTGATGTCGAGGACACTTATCTCTGGCTCTGGTGTCATGATGATGCAAATCCTCTACAGTATAGGCTTAGTCCACAATAGCCTGGAAAGACCGACCACTAACAACCAATATCTCTGCAGGCTCTCTAAACTCTCTCCGTAGTCCCCAAACAAATCTATGGATCTTGTCAGACTCGGTAGGAATAATCATGGCCCTAAATGGAGCAAGCTGATGGAAATGGGTCTTATACTCTAAGACAGTCATAGAATCCTCAGAAAGTCTAGTGAACTCTCCTCTCCGCCTCTCTCTGTCGCTCTGAGGTAAGAATTTAGCCATAAAAGCCTTATAGAACTTGGACCAAGTCAAGGGAGGTGATGTAGAAGGTATGCAAGCAACCTGTGCCCTTCATCATAACTTCACTGGGGCCTCCAGCTGATAAGTAATATAGCCAACCCTGTGAGTTTCCAACAACCCCAAATGATGCAACATCTTCTCACAGGTAGTATTAAAATCATGTGGGTCCTGATCCGACGTACCAGTAAATCTCGGTGGTGCCAACCTAAAAAAACTACCCAAGGCCTTCTACTCCCCATCTGTCATAGCTGGGCGAGGAGCAAAAGGTTGTGCAGCTGATGGAATCAGAACAACCTCGGCACGGAGAGCCGCAGTAGCAGGCTGTGCTCCTGAACTTGGTGCACTCAGGGCTTCCCCCTGAGCCGAAGTATATGCTACCTCAGAAGGTCTCTTCCCAATAATACCCAAAAGCTAAACAAGTAGACCCCGAATATCCAAAGACTGAGCTGGGGCTGAAGCTTGCACAGAAACTGGTGCTGGAACTGATGGCACATGTGCTGCCCCCGGGTCCACATGTTGAGGCTCAGGAGCAGGCTCTAGCTCATAATCAAACTCAGGCTCTCTCTCGACTCTAGCAGCTCTAGTAGGTGCCGCTGCTCTGGGATGACCTCGACCCCTACCCTTGCGACCACCCCGGCCCCTAGCTGGAGTCAGAGGTGCAGGGACATGAGGCTTTCCTCCTCCAGAAGCCGAAGACCTCGTGCGAACCATCTGCAGAAGAGTGAACCAGAACAAGTGAGATTTAAAGAACGTTCAAGGATACTACGCATGAAAGTGAAACAAGAAAAGTCTATTTTTCCTAAGATGTCACCATAGCCTCCCGAAGATTGAGTACGGACGTCTCCGCACTGATCCGCAGGACTCTATTAGATATTGGCTCCTATATCGATGACAACAGTGAACCTATGGCTCTGATACCAAGATGTCACGACCTAATTTCTTGGTCATGATTGAACCAACAACCCCCCGGTAGGCGAACCAATCCCCGTAGAACAGAACGGTCAGTAATGGGCTACTATCTAACAATCTAAGCGGAAGGACAGTTTAATAAGAGAAAGCAAGGGAACAAGATAAAGAAAATAGTTAATGAAAATACATACATACATATGCGGATGCTAAACCAAACCCAAAACCTAGTATCATAGTATAGAGCTGGAACTACATATAAGGAGTATGAGGCATAAAAAATAATATATACACACATGTCTCCGAGTAGTAATAGAGTACATAAAGCAAAATATAAACTAAAAGTTAAGCTCCGATTGCCAAGAACTCACCCTCAGTCTGGATAGTCAAAAATCTCCAAGCACGAGTCTCCCACGAGCTAGCAGTGATGGCTCACACTAGGATTTGCACCAGAAGATGCAGAGTGTAGTATGAGCACCAAATGCGAAGCATAAGGTGCCTAGTAGGTATCATAGGCGAACTGGGAACATATAAGATAAAAGCGTAGTAACAGACATAATAGAAACAAGTAGTCACAGAATTCTACGAAAAAGTCACACAAGAACTAGCCTAGAGGGAAGGCAACAAAAACAACATATAAGGCTAGCAAGTAGAATATACACATAACATGCATAAGTGAAAGTAAGAAATGATGCACCTGGGATCCTTGCAATAACAATATATACATAATAAGTTTCAGTGGATGGTATACAGATAACCTCAAGTATAAAGGAAGAAAGAGGAGAGTAAAGATAGACATACTCGGAAACAGGAATCAATAACCAAACTAATCATACCAATCTCAAATCCAAAAAGTAACAACTTAGCAGTATAAAATCTTACAAGTATAACCGTAATAAGGGATAACACTACGATAACATAACAAGAGTCTACCTACAGTCCCCCGGCCACCCATACAACCGAGAAACGCAAACAAGTGAAAACAAACCCTCCAACCACCCATACAACCGGAGCGTATACTCAAAAAATAGCAACACGAGTGGAGCCTCAAACAATGAATGATATGATGCATGAAGATCTCAGGGTGAAATGGTAACTCTGTATGTACCCCCTTCGATGTCGATCGGGCCCAGCAGGTAGGTTCTATGGAAGGACACTGCCCGTATACTTCTACTCTATTGTATACCCTCCCTCTGGCACATGCATACCTAGGCCCCAAGTTCATAACAGCAAGGTCCATGGAGGTACCAGACCCCATACTAAAATTCAGTATCAAAACATGTCATTCGTAGTAAGTTCGGGTTCAAGCTAGAGACCCAGTTTTAAATATACATGCCCAGACCCTGTCCAGGACTAAAGTAGTGGGAAAATGTCTCAAAAAAACACCTCCAAGGGTTCCCGGGCATAACCGAGTCTAAAACAAAAGAAAGTCATTTCAGGTGCTCAGTCCGACCGAGGCTAAAGCCATCTCAAATCAGTAAAAAAACTCAACAAGCACCCCAGCCCTGCCGAGTCTAGCGTTAATAGTAAAACTGGTGATAGAATTAGAATTTAACTCTCATTTACCCCAAGAAGATTCACATGTTAAGTCAAACCATTTCTAATTCATGTGCGTTGAAAATGGGCCCCCAGGGCCATACACAGTTTAGAAAATTAGTTCCAGTGGGCCCAAAGCCTAAACCGTAGTAAAACATAGATAAATCCTCTTTATATGCATGGACATGATATGATCAAATACAAATAGCCGCCCAGCAGCTCACAATCAAACTATCGGCCCTGCACAGGCTCCAATCGCTCTACAACACAGATAGCCAGCATAATATCACTATAATTATGCCCGAAACTCATGGGCACTCCTGAATAACCCACCATCTATGATCCTGAGTAAAACAAGGCCACACAGGACCATAAGGGTGATAATATCAACTACGGGGAATACTACACACAATGGAGGAAAGCAACGAGGCAAATCATGGAAAGCGGTCAGATTCTGTGGTACCAACCTAATAACCCAATCCAAGGACGCCAGCTAGTACAATTTTATCCAATATATGCTAAATCTAGGGAGTTTAGACCGTAACCTACTTTTCGTCCAAAGACAAGATGCTGGGACAATAAAATCCAAGCCCGAATCACTCCGAGAAACCCCAAACGATGATTAAACTAGCAAACACATCAATAAAACATTAAAATGAGTGTAACGATACCCATATCGCTACATTTATAACTGGGTCAAAATCTGGGTCAAAAGCGTGCCCTTGAGGCCCACAACCCAAAACCAAAAATGGAAAAAAGCATGATGGCCATAACGGATCCAAGAAGACATGCTCCAAAATTGAGCACAATTGGCCAAGACGAGGGCGTCAAAATAGCCCGCTCAAGAGAAGGCTTAACGTTGGAATTCTAAGAATAAAATCGGAAATTAGGCAAGGATTACTTACCACAAAGAGAGAAATCAAGCCAAGAGGGTGAATTCCTCGAACCAACGAACATGAAAGAGCAAGAAGGCGGCCTCTACAAAAATTTCCAAGCTTTTGGAAATGAGCAACAATGGAGGATTTTAGAAAACAGCAAGAGAAAGCAAGTTGGGGAAGAAGACTTACCAAGAATCGAAGGATCATGAATTATCGATGAACATATGATTTCCCCAAGGCTAGGACTGATATGGAGCAATTTGGTAGAGAGTATATGTGTTTTAGAGTTGGAAAAGTTGAGATAAAAGGCTGGAAAAATGAAAACTCAGAAATATATAGTTGCTGGAAAATGGCTAGCGCCAACGGCGCCAGCGCAGCACAATTGCACTGGCCAGCTGAAATGTATGTGAGCGTGATCGGACTAGGACAGCGCCGATGGCGCTGAAGGCCTGGTCTGCAATATTTTTCTGCAACTTTTTTGAAAATCCACGGGGCATTCCTGGCACAATCGAAAACCGATATTCAAAAACCAATAATGCCATTAGAGTGGAAATGACATTTGGGACTCAATGGAATTGACAAAACTTCCATACGAGGTTGTTTTGGAGAAATGTTGACCCAAGTCAACACTAACTAATAAGAACTCAAAGACTCAAAATGAGCCTGGCTCACCCGGAACCCAAACCAACCACTTACCTAACCCAAACTCAACATTTTAGAGCTGATGGAATCGTCAGATTTTGAATCTGACGCTCCAGTCATCAAAAGCTGACCAAAGCTACACTTTCAACTCCAAATGGCCTGAAAACCAGAGAAAGCAACACAAAACCCACACCGAAAGTTCTCAGTCCTCAACTAAAGGTCCAACTAGACCAAACACAATGCTACGGAGCTAACAAAGCTATCAGAATTCAATTTCAAGCATGTATCTTTTTTTATTGCTATGGCCCAAAGAAGGATTCATATGGTAGCTTTATTCCAGGTATAAAAATTAATAATATTCAATCACCCTACTAATTTTAGCATACAGACTGTGTTCCATGCCACCAATACCCTTTTGGATGAATCTTCACTGCCGGTCCATAGGAAAGTCTGACAAACACTGGTGAGTTTTTGGATGATTTTTTGGGAAAGAGAAAGACTGCGTCCAATAAGTTTGCATCTCGAATAGCACATTTTTGATAGGTTGCAATCGTCCACAGTAAGAGAGAAACTTTGTAGTTCAACAGTTGATCCTTGAAACCATTCCTTCCACAAAAGGCATACACTATTGGACACTGTTTTTTGGATGATAATATCACACCTAAGTACTTAAATGGAAACTCTCCCACTACAAAATTTAGTTCTGCCAGTATCTGATCCTTTTCTACCTGTGAGATTCCAGCCATGTAGATAGTATGCTAGAGCTCCTTGCTTAATGCATTTGAGAGTTTTTTGTAGTCTATGCAATGAAATAGTTCCAAGGAAAACTGACAAGTTCAGTTCCAGAGCAATTCCTATTATGCACCTGGGATACTCCTCTTCTAAAAAGGGATATCTTCTATATGATATCTTGTCCCGACCCAATTTCTCAAGTCATGATGGCACCTACAACCCCCAGTAGGTGAACTAATCCCCATAGCCTGAAACAGTATAAAGAAACTAAACCAACCCAAATACCTGGTATCGATAGTACATGAGCCTCTAATAGAATTCATGTGCTAGAGATAAAAGAATGGAATAGACAAATGTCTTCAAATAAATAAAGAGTAACAATGTCAAAAGATGAGATGTGGTCAAGCCCCGGTCGTCAGATGCTTACCCTAGTCTCGAATATCCAATAGTTGTACGAGTATCCACGCATTCAACGACGAAAGCTCACACTAGTATCTACACCAGAAAGATACAGAAGTGTAGTATGTGAACCAATTGCAAAGCAATGGGTACCCAATAGGCATCATCGGCCGATTGAGCGCATATAAGATATAAAGGCAGTAAATAGCAGAAATCAAGAAAAGCAGTCACCAAAACAATAGGGAAAGAACATAGAAACTAGCACGGATATGAAGCTAAGAGAATACAAGCATGCTATGCTAGTCACAGAAGATACATATAATACAGAACACAGGTGAAGGAAATAAGAATGCACCTAGATCCTTGCAACAACAATATATAAAGAAAGAGTTTAAGAAAAGTGGCGGTATACCGGTAACCTCAAATAAAAAAGGAAGGAGGGAAAAACAAGTAAACATTCTCATGCTAGAAACAATATAATTAAAGAAATCATGCTAAACACACTCTCAAGATAAGAAATAGGCAGAAAACAACCTCACAAATACCACCTTAGGATAGAATATTCTACACCACAAGGAATCAAAAAGCCACTAACCAGCACCACGATAAAGTGAAATCCGCTAATCACAAGTGCTAAGAAGGCCACAATACCAGTTCATCAACAAGATAAATTCCATTAATCCACTAATAATCAGAAGCCCAAAGGATCAGAACTACACAAAGATAGCATCCGCTAAACCACCAATAATCGAAAGGCCATAACAACCTTTACAATAGGATAGAAGTAAGATAATCTACCTACACTCCCAATGGGTGCCCATACACCGGGGAACACAATCAAGTGAAAACAAACCCTCCAGCATCCCATACTACTAGAGCGTACACTGAGCAAACATCAAACAAGGGCGGATCTGAATACAATATGCATGATGTGATATAATATGATGGAACCAGTGTGATAGTAACCCTGTATGTACCTCCTCCGATGCCTATAGGACCAGTAGGTAGGATCCATAAAAGGACTTCTCCATATACCTTAATTGCACCGTATACCCCTCCTCCGACATACTCAACACGTAGCCCCTAGTCCAGATCGGCAAGGTCCATTGAGGTCCTTGACCATATACTAAAATAGAATGTGAAATCTCAAAGTATAACTACCCGGGATGTACCTGGGTCCAAATCAGTGATCAGAATTTCATAGTACGTTCCCAGAGTCTATCCAGGTCTAAATCAGTAGTAGTAATCTCAAAACCCCAATAAAGGGTGCCCAAAGCGTATCCTGGTCTAAATCCATAGTAAAAACATGTATAGCGCTATGGCATAGCCGAGTCTAGTATAAGCATGAAAACTAGTGATAAAATCATCATAATATCCCATTTATTCCAAGAAGATCCACCAAGTTAGTTTCTAATCCTTTTATAATCATTTATATCGAAAACAGGGCCTCGGGCCATGCAAAGTTTAGAAAACCATTTATAGTAGGCATGCAGCCAATACAGAAGTAAAACATGCAGAAAAATCCTTTGCATGAATGATATGATTGCAAACAAATAATAGCCCAATGACTTACAATCAACCTATAAGCCTTGCACAGGCACAATCAGCTCTACAACATAGATATCCATCCTAACCTAACGTCTTGATGTTCGGGACTCACAGAAATTCCCAAATATCCCACCGTCTATGGTCCAAAGGCTTATGCAAAGGCCACACGAGGACACAAGGGTAATATTACAATACTACATCAAATACTATAAACAACATAAGAAATTAATGGACAGAAGAGACAGACAAGGTCTGGGGAGCCAACCTAGAATACCCAACCCAAGGATACTAATTAATGCAATTATAGCCTATATATGCAAAATCTAAGGTAGGGAAGACCATAACCTACATGTCGTCCGACGACTAGCTGCTGGAACGACGTCGTCCAAGTTCGAACTACACCGAGAATCCCCAAATTGTGAACAAATTAACAAAATAATATACTACTCATAAAGATGAAACCAATGGTACTTATAATGCTAAAAACATAGCAGGTCAAAATCTGGGTCACAAGCAGTCCCGTGGGCCCTGCAACCCAAATACAAAAATAAAAAACACCACTGTGTTCCCAATATTCCCGGGAGAATATGCTTCAAATTTGAGTGGAAGCAGACCACCAAAGGGTGCTCAAAATAGTACACAATCAAGGAATTTAAAGAGGGAATTAAAGAAGGAAACCAGAAATTAGAGAGTAAACTTACCGGATATTAAGTCAACAAATGATCACGGATCAACATTATAATTACCTCCAAGCTTTGTGAATGATCAATAGTGAAAAAATGAGGTTTTGGGTTCAATAACCATGGAGAAATTGTTTTGGGAATTTAGGAAATGAGGGAGAAAGGAAGGCTAGCTAGCTACTTAAGCTGCCACACCCAGTCGTAGGAGCGGCCCTTCATAGCGCAGGTGCTGCAGTGGCCAGACATTGCAGGTGCGCTGGTGCCTAGGCGGGATGGCACAGCGCAGGGGCGCTGGCATGCCAATGCTGGCCGGCACACAGGTGCAGCGCCCAGGAGCATGTGCGACACACAGGAGCAGGCGCGGCCCAAGAAATGCCCTAGCTCCACACCAGCAACCAGCTGCTGGCAGCAGCCTAGCTTAGGTAACAAACACACGATGGACTCCCGGGAATGCATTCGGGGTCTCGCAAACCTAAATGAGCTGAGATATTCAACTAGAAACGGTATTCCAGACTCAACAAAATCTATGAAAATCCCAACAGAGGTCGATTGAATAAAAAGTGGGCCCCGCGCCCAAAATTAACCTTTAGGCTAACTAAAACCAAAATGGAACCTAAGGCCAAAATCGAGTTCCAAAGTGTCGGGACCCAAACCAATGGTCCCTCTATCCCCAAAATGACATTCCAGAGCTAATAGAGCTGATGGAATTTCCATCTGAGGACGTCTTCGCTGAATGTTTACCAAAGTCAACCTTACAAGCCTAACTGGCCTAAAAACACAGAAAGGGAGAGAATATCAACTCAAAAGCTCTCGGATCCCGACCAAAGGTACAAATAGACCAAATTCCACGCTCTAGAGCTAACGGAACTGTCAGAATTCGATTTCGAGCACGATTGCTAAGAATATTGACTGAAGTCAATGATTTCCTAAATTAAGGATATAAAATAGGGAAACGGCCATAAAGACCAAACAAACAGCTCGGGTAATGAACTATCAATCCTAGCAAGCCATAAATGACTTAGGACCGCTACAAGTATGATCTAACAGTACAAAGAGGGTGAAAACGCGTGAATGGTCAGAAGGGTCATTACATCATCCACTACTAAAAATGACTTTCGTCTGCAAAAGTCAAGAAAAGGAAACACCAGAGACTCAAATGAAGGCGGATACTAAGCCTACACTACTGTCCTCGAAACTTAGATAGCCTCCTCGACCGGACGACACCCAACGGAGCTAAATCAAAGAAAAGCCACCAAACCTTAAGCCCTTACTAGCAAAACTAGACTTCAACCTTTAACTCTAAAACTCCAAGGGTTTAGGAACTAAACCGAACCATTAAGAAACTCAACTAGAAAGCACCAACACAACACTGAAACCAAGTAAACCAAGGCGATCAACACACAAAACTTAAAACCTCGATACCACAACCAGGTCCACCTAAAAAACCACTAACCAAACCTCTAACTCTTGAATCTATTGACTCGCATAACCCTTTTGTCTAACCTGAATAGTCTACACAATGACCATGAAGCTTCACCAAAGTCAAACACTCGAGCCACCCTCAAAACATCAACTAACCCACCGGACATCCATAGTTCCTGATGTAGTCAACCTCGAACGATGTCACCTTTAGACCTAAACTCTATCCAAGCCAAGCTCTAGTCTACTAGACTAAGATAACAACCCATAGCATATCCTCGAAAGCTAGAGTAATCTGCCTTGACTGACCATCAACCAACAAACGGATATATTTGATAAACCTTAATATCTGAACCCAACTAAACCAACCATTGGAGCCCAATTGTAACTAGCACCCCAGGGTTAGGAATGACATAGATGAACAACCTGTGTCAACGGAGAACCTCCCAACTATAGGACAAAACCAACCTCGCTGAACTATGCAAAGTCTGAATCGACTGAAAGTGAATACACTAGCGCAACCTGCCCAAAAAGACCAAAGCACAAAACCCAGTCTCTGGAAGGAGTGTGGTAAGCCTACCACAAAGTCCTTAGCCATCAACTAACTCCATATACTCTAGGAATACCGCTGCTGCTCCAAATAATCAAACACTATTCGGATTTAAGATCAAGTTACTAGCCTCACCTCAGAAAGAAGTTCAACATATTGCGAATACCAAGTCAAACACCCTGTAGGCAAAAGAAGGGATGTCTGAAGTCCAACATTGCCATCTAGCTATTGAAAACTTCATAATCTTTCAACTGAACCTCTAGCTCAAAACACCCGCTCTACTATAATAGTACACAAACCACAAGCTCTTGAAAGCAATCAACATACCATCACTCCTTGACCATATTGGCAGAGCCTAACAAACGTTAGAATCCCATGCAATAAAACGGGTCACTCATGAGATGGTCGGGTGAATAGATGCATTTAAGCACTGAATGAATACTTGATTGTAGACTATATAGAGCCCCAATTTAGGACATATTTATGATGAGCTGGCATGAATCAGAGAGAAGATAAGATTTATCGACACTACCTACACTCCTATTTTGCCTTCCATCTCTATTATGGTCTCGGCTACTCTGCACTAAGTGGTTGATTTGTTTGCTGAGGTGGATCCTGTGCTCCCGGGTGCTAAAGGAAAGAAGGTGCACACTGAGTTTACTTCTACAGATGAGTTTGACCTAAAGAGGCTAAGAAATGACACCGCTACTGCCATGCAGCAATCCTGAGATGACCTGCATATTTGTGATGAGGCAGAGCAGCGTAGACTTCAAGGTGAGTTCACAAGTTCAACTCCAGTTATTGGAGGAGACACACCTTCTACCCTTGAGATTCCAGAGTCTGCCACTGCTGGTAGGGCACCTATCATTGTCCTTCTTATTACAGATCTATTATGTGTGATGGCCACCGCTACCACCACTGACACTGCATAGGGTGACACATCACTGGCCCCATCTACATCACTAAACACTGGGGCCTAGGCGCCACATGTATGTTCCTGCCACCCTGTATATTTACTTTTCTTAATGCATTGAGGGCAATGCACATTCCTTTTTAGTGGGGTGGGGTCAGCAGTCGTCCATGTATTTTTTATGGATATCTTGGTGAAGTTTGAGTAGCCAAAACACTCGAATCATGCTGCAATATTAAATCAAGTGAAACTTAGGAGGCAACTCAAAAAGGGTACCACTGAGTATCCGAGTCCGTGGGGTTTTCTTGTTGCGTTCTTTCCCTATGGACCTTTTTTTCTATTGAACCAGCATGTTTAGATAGGTCCTGTGTAGTAAAAGAAGAATATGAGCTTAGCGTAGTCTATGGCCTTATTTTGAAACTGATTTTTGACTAAAAAAATAGAGACCCCTCTAAGTTTTGTGTGACATGATTAGTTATTTTTGATTGACTAGCTGCTATGGATCTGTGCATGACATTATGATTATCAATGTGATGAATGGCTTAAGCTAGGGCATGAACCTGAGAGTCAGCAATTGATTGTTGTATTCTGTGCCATATATGTGTGAGCCACATTCGTACTGTTCTTGCATTGTGTACCAATCCAGAACTTGCGCAGTTAGTCTTTCCTAGGCTGTATGATAGTTGGTTAGGAAAGGATTATAGGCCATTTTTGAAATAGTTCACTTAGCCTAAATGACCGTCAAATGAATTGAATATCCTTTGATCTCTAATTTTGAGTTGAAATTGACCCTTTTTATCTTCTTTATTTTCTATGAACCTTCAGTTTGACCCTGGTCCCTTCTTGGACATTGTTGTAATGACCCTTCCAGTTATTTACGTGTTTTTACCTTTCTTGTACTGTTAGAGCTTGCCTGTAGCAGCCCTAATTCATTTATGGCTTGCTGGGACCAGTAGTTTGGTGTCCGGGATGTTTGTTTGGTCTTTTTGGCCGATCCTTTTTTTAGAGCTTTAAACTTTGGAAATCATTGTATTCAATCAACATTCTTAGCTATCGTGCTCGGAATCAAATTTTGACAGTTCCGTTAGCTCCAAAGCATGAACTTTGGTCTAGTGAGACCTTTGGTCGAGATTCGGGAGCTTTTTAGCTTTGAATTCTCTTTCATTTTGTGTTTTCAGGCTAGTTGGGCTTATTTGGTTGACTTTGGTCAATATTCTAAGAAGAAAGCCTCGGATAGAAATTCAGTCAGTGTTGTTAGCTCCGAAATATCGAGTTTAGGCTAGAGGGACCATTGGTTAGGGTCTCTAGGCTTCTGGACTTGATTTTGGACCTTGTGTTCCATTTTGGAAACGTTGGCCTAAAGGTTGATTTTGTGTGTGGGGCCAAATTTTCATTAAATCGACCTTCGATGGGATTTTTGTTGACTCTGTTGGATCCGTAATGCCATTTCTAGTTGAATAGCTTGGCTCATTTGTGTTCGTGCGACCCTGGATGCGTTCCCGAGGGTCCATCTTGTAAAAGTTTACCTTGGGTTGGTTGCTGGTTGCTGGTATGGGCAGCAGTGTGCGCCTCAGTGCCCTGGTACGCTTGTACCCCTGAACTTCAGTGCCCTGGCCGCCTGTGCCCTAGTGCACCTGTGCCTGGCCTCCCTGGTGTTCCTAGGCCCATGCACCTAGGACGCTCTGGCCCCTGGGCGCTGGAAGCTTATATATCTAGCCAGCCCTATCTTCCCCTTCATTTTTGAAAACCCAAAAATGATTTTCTCCATTAAAATAGCTCCCAAAAACCTCCATATCACCATTGTTCATCCCAACTACTTGGAGGATAATATTTTGTCAATCCTTGCTCGTTTATGGACTCCTAAATCCGGTAAACCCTCTGTTTAAATTTTAAATTCTCCATGGATGATGAACCCAAAACCTCCATAACTCACCTTGATCATTCCCAACAATTGGGGGTTAATATTTGTTGAATCTTGAGAATTTGTTGGCTTCCAAATCGGGTAAGTTCTTTCATTATTTTTTAAATTTCTTCCACGAATTTCATTCTTTGAATTTCTCGATTCTTGGGTTGTTTTGAGCCCTTTCTATGGTCTATTTCTGCTGAAATTTTGAGCATGTTTTTCCGGGAAGATGGGGAACACTGTAGTGTTTTTCGTTTGTGGTTTTTGGTTACAGGGCCCACGAGCCCATTTGCGACCCGAATTTTAACTCGGTTATATTTATAGCATTATGGGTATCATTAATCTTGTTTTAATGCCTATATTATTGTGTTGATAATAGTTTTGGTATTTAGAGCTTCCCGAAGCAGTTTGATTCTGGATGACGCCGTTCTCACATCTAGTTATCGTACAATAGGTAAGTTATGGTTTCCCCTATCTAAACTCTGCGTATATAGACTATAACTGCACTAATTATTATCTTTGGGTGGGTTGTTA
Organism: Jaltomata sinuosa; assembly: GCA_003996215.1. Classification (NCBI taxonomy): domain Eukaryota; kingdom Viridiplantae; phylum Streptophyta; class Magnoliopsida; order Solanales; family Solanaceae; genus Jaltomata; species Jaltomata sinuosa. The sequence goes on from QJPP01003668.1 coordinate 190,942, forward strand.
TAGGTTGCTACCCTCAGACCTTGTCAACCTTTCTATCCATTTATTTCATACATTGATTGTAGTATTTGTGTAGTATTACTTTTTCACCCTTGTGGCCTTGTGTGACCTTTGTTTATGACTCTATACCATAAATGGTGGGATATTTAGGAATGTTCGTGAGTCCTAGATATCGTAACCTTACTTTAGGTTGGCTATCTGTGCTGTAGCACCGCTTGTGCCTGTGCAAGGATGATAGAAAGGTTTTTGAGCCACTTTGGGCTAACTTTATTGTCTCCGAGCATGTCATTCATGAAAAAGGTTTTTCCTGCATGTTTTACTACTATCTTGGCTTCAGGCCTACTATAACTGATTTTTCTAAACCTTGCATGGCCCGAGGGGCTTGTTTTTGGTATAAATGGTGATAAAACAAGATTTGGTATTGACTGGTGGATATTCTCGAGATAAAAGTGATACTATGTTGATTTTCTCACTGGTTTTCTTACTTATACTAGAATCGACTATGGCAGAGTGCTAGACATATTTTATTACTGATTTTAGACCTGGATATTCTTTGGGCACCCTTCGAGAGGGTTATCGAGGTTTTATTACTAATTTTAGACCTGGATATACTTCAGGCACCCTTTGAGAGTGTCATTGAGATTATTACTACTATTTTAGACCCGGTTTGATCTCGGGCATATACTAGGAGGTTCCGAGTATTCAGCTACTATTTGAGATTAAGAGGTTTTGTATGTGGTCTACGAGTAGACCTCCATGCACTTGTCGATCCAGGACCAGAGGCTTTGGGCTGCGTGTGCTCGGTGAGTGGTGTACGGTGGAGTAGAGGTACACGGGTAGAGTCCTTCCATGGGTCCTACCTCTATTGGGCCTTTGGGGTACCAGAGGGGGAACATACGGGTTACTATCACATTAGATTCCTTATATCATCATCATGTATTTGGTATTCTTATTCCACCTTTGTTTGTTGTGTGTTCAGTGTGTGATCTAGTTGTATGGGTGATCGGAGGGTTTGTTTTCACTTGATTGTGTTCCTTGATTGTATGAGCGGCTGTTGGGACTGTAGGTATATTATATTATTTTTTTCATTTTATAGAGCCAGCTTTGACCTTCGTTGCCGATTGAATGAGTGGTTTTAGCCTGTTGAGGCACCGACTTGGGACTATGACTATTGAGAGGCTAGTGGGACTTACATTATTGAGATACTGATTGTGTAGCCTTCTGAGCAGTTATGGGGTATTGAATTCTATTCCTTGTTGTTGTTTGATTAGCGGATTTGGGTACTTGTGGTTTAGTTAATCCATCCTAGGCTTATACTTGTGAGTTGATTATGTCTATTCTTATCATGGAATTTGATGTCTCAGGCATGTTTCTGTTAGTATGTTATTTCTAGTTCGATTATTATCTTGCTTCCCTTCTTTCCCTTTACTTTTGAGGTTATCGGTATACCGCCCAACTGTTTAAATTCTTTTTATATGTACTGTTGTTGCAAGGATCCCAGGTGCGTCCTCCTTTCATCTTTCATCTGTGTTTCTGGGTATGTACATCTTCTGTGCTAGCATGTTATACTTGTGATTCTTGGTTGATTATTCTTTGTGCTAGTTTTCTTATGGTTCTTTTTGTTTCCTTATTATCTGCTTATTATTGCTTTTATATTTTATATGCGCTCAATCAGGGTGATGATGCCTACTAGGTACCCGTTGCTTAGTAATTGGTGCTCATAATACAATTCTGCACTCTTTAGTGCAGATATTAGTGTGAGCTTTCACTGTTGATCTCGTGGAGACTCTTACAGCGTCTTGATATTCGAGACTAGGGTGAGCACCTAATGGTCGGAGTTTGACCACATCTCATCTTCTGTACTATTACTCTTTATGTATTCAGAGACACTTGCATATCTATTTTGTTACATCTAGCTCTTGTATCCTATTAGAAGCTTTTGTACTATCGATACCAAGTCTTGGGGTTTGGTGTAGTTCTCTTGTATGTTTATATATTCGGGTTTTTGCTTCCGCTTGTCTCTACCTTATTCTGCTTCCATTACTTTCTGCTTATCTAGCGTATTAGTTAGGTAGTAGCCTATTACTAACCATTCTGGGATATGGGAATTAGTTCTCCTACTAGGGGGTTTTAGGTGCCATCATAACCTGAGAAATTTCATCGTGATAGCTTGGTATCAGAGACTGGTTCACCGATGTCGTAGTACAGAAACGAGTGTCTAATTAGAGTCTCACGGATTGGTACAATAGCATCTGTATCCTATCTGTGGGAGGCTGCAGGGCATTGTTAGGAAAAGTTTTATTGTCTTAGCTCTTTATCGTGCGTTCTCGGTTGTATTAACTTGTAAAATTTGGTTGTTTCATTCCTTCTCAGATGCTTAGGACGAGTTCGTCAGCGAGTGGTGTCGAGGTTTAAGTGCTTGTTGCTTTAGTACTTTTGTCAGTGCTAGGACTTTAGAGTAAGAGTTCACCATATCAGATAGGGGGTGTGGGGCCAGCCCAACATCCGATTGGATTTATGGCTACCCCAGTTCTTCATGGTACCAGGCTAGGACTCTCAGTCCTCTGGTTGGAGTTTTAGTACTCAGTTCTTCGAGTGGTGCTTCAGTTAGGGTTGAGCTTCTAGTTTTTCAGCAGGGTTATTTGTCAGTATTAGCGTATGAGGCGATGTTTCAAGAGATGGTTACGATTACTGCTAGGAATGTGCCTTTAGAGTTTGAAAGAGTTCAAAGCTTTGTTAGAGGTTTGATTTCACCACTCTATTTGGAGACCGAGCACTTGGTTACAGTTGGGATGACCTTCCTTCAGGTAGTGGATCATACTTGGGCTATAGAGGGCTTATGTCATGAGGCTTATGGAGGTAGTGCTAAGAAATGTCATCTCCATGATAGTTCCCGAGGTTCTTAGACTCGAGGTAGGGGGTTCTCCACCAGAGGTAGGTTCCATTGGTTCTTATCTACCAATCCAATTTCGATTTCTCCATAGGTTTTAGAGGGTGGTGGTACAGGGAATATTGAGCCTAGTAGACATGATATTGGTCAGATTCTTTGAGGTTTGCAATCTAAATGTGTAGGCCATAGTGGTCAGTCAGGTTCAGCGAGATCTTCCCATCTGATATCATTCTTTGGGTTTTGCTTTCAGTGCGATGAGCGTGGCCACTGTGTTATGGATTGCCCCATGAACACACATCCCAATCGGCATAGTTGTTATGATTGTGGGGTGGTTGGTCACTATTTTAGAAATTGTCCCCGGCGAGGAATGGTTGAGCCTTCAGCTTTGACTTCTCAGTCCAAAGTTAGATCCCGTCAGTAGGATGCCCCTCTTGGTGGGCCAGAGGTAGAGGTTCCTGACATCGTTGCTCTAGGTAAGGCTTTTGTTACCTTCGGCTAGTGATAGTACTATTCATGTTGTGATTCTATCCCTTTTACCATTTAATTGCTTATATGCCTACCTGCTACTTGTTTAGTTGTATGACTACTTGTGTTGTAGTGTTTATGCATGTATTATCTTGGTAGATTGTTCCTTAGTACTGGATGGGGTGAGTTATCCTTGTGAGACGTTTACCTAGAGTTGTGGCTCATGGGTAGTACTTGTTAGTCTCTTTTCGGGTTTGTTTTGTTTCCAGTTTTGTTTTGGCGCTAGACTAGTGTTGAGCCTTCCTTGTTGAGCGGTCCTAGATGGTTGTTGCCTAGGCTATTTTCTAGTATTTGCTAGAAGTCCTTGTGTTTGTTTGGTGTTATTAGTGGTTATGCCAGAGATTGAGGTTTTGTTTTAAGTCAAGAGGTGTGGGTTATGCTAGTGAACATTGGTTGGTTTTGCTTTTATAGGGTGATTAGAGTCGACTCTCTTTGTTTGGATGATTTAGAAGTTTGTCAGGCATGGGGGTTGTTCCCATAGTCTCCTTCAGTTTCTTGTCTAGTTGGGTTGTCTTTTTGTTTTCCCCAGTCCCAGTTGGGATGAGTTTTGATCGTGGTACTCTGGTTGAGCTCTTGATTGTGGAATTTTAGTCGAGTTTTGGCCTTGGATTTTCAGCTAAGTGTTGACTGTAGCATTTTGGGTAAGTTGGGCATCCGACCCATTCTTCTCCAGCCTTATTGAGTTCGGACAACATAGATGTAGGAGCTAAGGGAATAGGTCAAGGTTTATCTAAAAGGAGGTATGTCGGTTGGTTGTATCTTTGGAAAAGATTGTGAACTTTAGTGTATGCTAAGGAAACGTTTAGTTTAGTTTAAAAAGGAAGGATATGACTTCTTTTTCATTCATATGTCTTTCAGTAGCTGACTGAGGTGATGACTGAGAGGTTGCTTGGGTTTGTGTGTTGATGACGTGATTTGACCGACTATATATTACAGTGTCTTTTCCTTCGATTGGTTTGAGGTCAAATTTCCTTCTAGTATGGGATCGAGGTAGTTGCCATTTCTAGTCCTACCTTTGGGGAATTGTTGCATCGATTGTGGTTTTCTTGTAATACTCTTTAGGAGACCCAAGTTTCAATAGTATATGCCGATTTGGAAATTTGTATATTCAGAGCTTGGTTGGCTCCAGTTCCTAAGTATTCATCGGTAATGTATGGGTCCACTCATGAGTTTGACAAAGTTATCGATTGGTAAATTTGAATAAGGTTTTAGGATCGTAGGCTAGTAGACTACTTCAGGTGGTTCATGGATAGTCCCCTTTGGTTGCAGCATCCTTATGCCGAAAGGCAGTGGGTGCAGGCAACTCGACTTCTTAACTTCGGTTTCAGGGTGATAATTGGCCTTGGACATCCAGTCCTTGGCTAACCAGTTGATTAGGTTTGACACTTCAGATCTCAGTGTTATTCTTGTCAATGTGAGGTCCATTCTACCTTGGTTAGACAGATTTTGCAGTGTCAGTTCGAGGATTAGCGGTTGTATATTATGTGTGATCAGGTTGTGCAGGTGAAGACTAGCGAGGCTATTTTGGGTTCTAAGGGTACTTTGAGACTGATGGTCGCCTTCATTTGCCGAGAGTTTGAAAGTTTGATTAGTTAATTCTTTAAGGGTTGTCTTTTATGTGGTGTTCCAGTGTTGCTTAGACTCGGCCACTATGGACTAGAAGTTTGGTATGTTGTATGCTTCAGAATTTGTTGTTTGTGTGCTCATATAGTAGAGCGGTTGATTCGAGCCAAAGAGGTTAGTTGATGGGTTATGAAATTCTTTTATGGCTAGATGGAAACCTTTAACCCCATGCACCTTTCTCCATTTCCTTCGGGGTGTTTTGACTTGATATTCGCGGTATGGTAGACTTCTTTCCGAGGTGAGGTTGGTAAGGCGAGGTCAAATTCGAATGGTGTTTGAGTATTGGGATTAGCAGCAGTACTTATTAGAGTTTGGAGCTTACTGATGACTACAGACTTTATGGTAGGCTTACCACACTACTTGTAGGGTCTTGGTTTTGGTTTGGGTATTTTGGGCAGGTTTGCCCTGGTTTATTCATTTTCAGTTTATTTAGACTTGGTCCAGTTAAGAAAAGTTTGCTTTGTTCAATAGTTGGAAATTTCTCCATTGGCACAGGGTGTTCATGCATGCTTTTCCTAACCCCTGTGTGCAAACTTTAGTCGAGTTCAGATGGGTTGTTCAGTTGGGTTCAGTTATCAAGTTTGATGTTAGCAAAAGTGTTCGTTCGTTGGTTGATGGTCACTTGGGATAGGTAACCCCAATTTTCAAGGATATGCTACGAGTTGTTATCTTGGGTGGCAATGGCTAGTAGACTATAGCTTGGATTGGAAAGAATTTGAGTAAAAAGGGTTACTTCGTTCATGGTGGAGTACAAGCGGGAACTATGGTTCTCCAGTGTGTCAGTTAATATTTCTAGAGTGGCTCGAGTGTTCGCCTTATATGAGGTTTCATGATTATGGTGCAATAGGATTCGGGTCAGAATAAAGAGTTTTGTGTTTAGCGGGTTCATGAATTAGAGTTTTGGGTTGCTGGCTTTTCTGGAAAACTGGGTTGCAGTTTCGAGGATTCAAGTTCTGTGTGTTGATCGCCTTGGTTCTCAGGTTTTGGGGTTGTGTCAGTGCTTTCTTCTTGAGATTCTCGAAGTTCAATTTGGGTTGGCAGATCCTTGAAGTTTTGGAGTTTAAGGTTGGATTCTAGCTTGGCTAGTAAGGTGTTTAGGCTTGGTTACTTTTTGTGGTTTCACTTTTTTGGGTGCCGTTCGGTCAAGGAGTATACCTAGGTTGTTCGAGAGGGTAGTGGGGGCTTTGTATCCGCTGTTCTTAAATCTCTAGTGTTTCCTTCTTTCCTGACTTACGGGGATAAAAGTCTTTTTAGTAGTGGATGATGTAATGACCCTTCCAGTCATTTATACATTTTTGCCTTTCTTGTACTGTTAGAGCTTGCCTGTAGTGACCCCAAATCATTTATAGCTTGCTGGGACTAGTAGTTTGGTGCCCGGCCATTTGTTTGGTCTTTTTGGCTGTTCCTGGTTTTAGAGCTTTAGACTTTGGAAAACGTTGACTTCAGTCAACATTCTTAGCTATCATGGTCGGATTCAAATTCTGACAGTTCAGTTAGCTCCAGAGCGTTGACTTTGGTCTAGTGGGACCTTTGGTCAGGATCCGAGAGCTTTTCAGCTTGGAATTCTCTCTCGTTTTGTGTTTTTAGGCCAGTTGGGCTTGTTTGGTTGACTTTGGTGAATATTTGGAGAAGACAACCTCAGATGAAAATTCTGTTAGCACTTTTAGCTCTAGAATGTCGATTTTAGGCTAGAGGGACCATTGGTTTGGGTCTCTAGGCTTTCAGACTTGATTTTGGCCCTTAGGTTCCATTTTGGAAAAGTTGGCCTAATGGTTGATTTTGGGTGCGGGGCCCACTTTTTTTTAAATCGACCTCCGATGATATTTTTGTCAATTCCGTTGGATCCAAAATTCTGTTTCTAGTTGAATAGCTCAGCTCATTTGTGTTCGCGCGACCCCGGATGCGTTCCTGGGGGTCCATCGTGTAAAATTTTACCTTGGGTTGGTTGCTGGTTACTGGTGTGGGCAGTAGTGTGCGCCTCAGCGCCCTGGTGCACCTGTGCCCCTGCGCCTCAGCGCCCTGGCCGCCTGTGCCCTGGTGCGCCTGTGCCATGGCCGCCCAGGTGCACCTGTGCCTGGCAGCACTGGTGCATCTGGGCCGCGTGCGCTTGGGCCATCCTGGCCCCTGGGCGCTGGCAGCTTATATAGCTGGCCAGCCCTCTCTTCCCCTTCATTTTTAAAAATCCAAAAATGATTTCTCCATTAATATAGCTCCCAAGAAACTCCATATCACCATTGTTCATCCCAACTACTTGGAGGATAATATTTTGTCGATCCTTGCTCGTTTGTGGACTCCTAAATTCGGTAAACCCGCTCTTTTAATTTCGAATTCTCCATGGATGATGAACCCAAAACCTCCATAACTCACCTTAATCATTCCCAACAGCTTGGGGGTTAATATTTGTTGAATCTTGAGCATTTGTTGGCTTCTAAATCGGGTAAGTTCTTTCGTTATTTTTCTGATTTCTTCCACGAATTTCATTCTTTAAATTTCTGGATTCTTGGGCTGTTTTGAGCCCTTTCTATGGTCTGTTTCTACTCAAATTTTGAGCATGTTCTCTCGGGAAGGTGGGGAACACCATAGTGTTTTTCATTTGCGGTTTTGTATCAGATTTTGACCCGATTATATTTATAGCGTTATGGGTACCGTTAGTCTTGTTTTAATGCCTAGATTATTGTGTTGATAATAGTTTCACACAATTTAGAGCTTCCCGGAGTAGTTTGAGCCTGGACGATGTCATTCACATAGCTAATCGTCGGATGACAAGTAGGTTATAGTGTCCCCTATCTAGACTCTACGTATATAGACTATAGCTGTACTAATTAGTATCCTTGGTGGGTTGTTATAGGTTGGTACCCTCATACCTTGTCCGACTTTTTATCCATTTATTTCATACATTGATTGAAGTATTGTTATTTCACCTTTGTGGCCTCGTGTGGCCTTTGTTTGTGACACTAGACCATAGACGATGGGATATTTAGGAATGCCCGTGAGTCCCGGACATCATGACCTTACTTTAGGATGTCTATCTATGTTGTAGAACTGCTTGTGCCTGTGCAGAGACGATAGAAAGGTTTGTGAGCCACTCTGGGCTAACTTTATAGTTTGCGAGCATGTCATTCATGAAAATGGTTTTTACTGTATGTTTTACTACTATTTTGGCTTCGGGTCTACTATAACTGATTTTTCTAAACCTGTATGGCCCGATGGGCCCATTTTTGGTATAAATGGTGATAAAATGAGATTTGGTATTGACTGGTGGATTTTCTCAAGATAAAAGTGATACTATGTGAATTTTCTCACTGGTTTTCTTACTGATACTAGACTCGACTATGTCAGAGTGCTAGACATATTTTATAATTGATTTTAGACTAGGATATGCTCCGGGCACCCTTTGAGAGGGTTATCGAGGAATTATTACTGAATTTAGACCCAGATATGCTTCGAGCACCCTTTGAGAGGGTCTTTGAGATTATTACTACTGTTTTAGACCCGATTCGATTCCGGCCATGTACTACGAGGTTCCGAGTATTGAGCTACTATTTGAGATTGAGCAGTTTTATATGTGGTATACAAGTAGACCTCCATGGACCCTGTCGATCCAGGACCAGGGGCTTTAGGCTGCGTGTGCCGGATAAGGGGTGTACGATGGAGTAGAGGTACATGGGTAAAGTCCTTCCATGGGTCCTGCCTCTGTTGGGCCATTGGGGTACCATAGGGGTAAGATACGGGTTACTATCATATCAGATTCATCATATCATCATCATGCATTTGGTATTTCAATTACACCCTTGTTTTCTATGTGTTCAGTGTATGCTCCAGTTGTATGGGCGGCCGGAGGGTTTGTTTTCACTTGATTGTGTTCCTAGGTTGTATGTGTGGCCGTTGAGACTGTAGGTAGATTATATTACTTCTTTCATTTTGTAGAGCTAGATTTGACCTTTGGTACCGATTGGATGAGTAGTTTTAGCCTGTTGAGGCACCGACTTGGGACTATGACTATTGAGAGGCTAGTGGGAATTGCATTGTTGAGATACTTATTGTGTAGCCTTCTGAGCAGTTATGGGGTATTGAATTCTATTCTTTGTCGTGGTTTGATTAGCTTATTTGGGTACTTGTGGTTTAGTTATTCCATCCTAGGCCTATACTTGTGAGTTTATTACTTCTATTCTTATCTTGGAACTTGATGTCTTAGGAATGTTTCAGTTAGTATATGATTTCTAGTTCGATTGTTGGCTTGCTTCCCTTCTTTCCCTTTACTTTTGAGACTACCAGTATACCGCCCATATCTTTAAATTCTTTTTATATGTACTGTTGTTGCAAGGATCCCAGGTGCATCCTCCTTTCTTCCTTCACCTGTGTTTTTGGGTATGTACATCTTCTGTGCTAGCATGTTATACTTGTGACTCTTGGTTGATTACTCTTTGTGCTAGTTTCATTGTGCTTCCTCTTTATTTTATGTGAATGTTTCCTAATTATCTGCTTATTATTGCTTTTATATTTTATATGCGCTCATTCGGCCGATGAACTAGGTACCTGTTGCTTAGCAATTGGTGCTCATACTACACTTTTGCATTCTTTATTGTAGATATTAGTGTGAGCTTCCATCATTGTTCGCATGGAGACTCTTGCAGCGTCTGGATATTCGAGACTAGGGTGAGCGCCTGACGGCCGCGGCTTGACCGCATCTCATCTTTTGTACTATTACTCTTTATGTATTCAGAGACAGTTGCGTCGTCTATTTTGTTACATCTAGCTCTTGTATCCTATTAGAAGCTTTTGTACTATCGATACCAAGTCTTGGGGTTTGATGTAGTTCTCTTGTATGTTTATATATTCGGTTTTTTGCTTCCGCTTATCTCTACCTTATTTTGTTTCCATTAATTTCTACTTATCTTTCATATTGGTTAGGTAGTAGCCCATTACGAATCGTTTTGGGTTACGATAATTGGTTCTCCTACTAGAGGGTTGTAGTTGTCATCATGATCGGAGAAATTGGGTCGTGACAACTGTGTACCTCAACTCAGGCAAATTGCCTAAGTTGAGAGTGGCTACTGCAGAGGTAAGTTGGAAGTATGTGGTATGAAAATAAAAGGTTAGTGATTAAAAAGAAAGATAACGGGTGTGGCGTATGTGTTGAAAGAAAAAAAAAGAAAAGAAAAAGGAAAAGAAAAAGAAAGAAAAAATATGATTGAAAAAAAAGTTGAGTCTTAAATAAAAGCCGCACCCGTCGCTTAATGAAAAAGAGATAGAAAGGGAGAATAAGGGAGGAAAAGAGTTGGTCTAAAAAGTTGAAGAAAAAGAGAGTAGTGTCAAGGAGGGCATAATCACTATTTCCCAAATATACCATACCTGTCCTATAGTGATCCTAGTCCAACTAATCAAAAACCGCAACATAGAAAATAAGGGCAAGCCTATGGTATTGTGCATGCAGTGTTTGAACCTCTTTGTGAGTGTGAGTGTGAGTGTTTTGCTTCAGTCCAAGATATTTAATGATTTACTATGTGATTGGGACTTCATTGTACTGAGAGCACCAGAGTTACATTGATTGCTAGCTGTTAGGGTAAGTTTCATCTGTGTATGCTAAATTATCTATTGATATCGTAATGTCATCCATGAATCCTCTTGTGTTGTCTTGATAAACAGAACTTGGACACTTGTTTTGTACTGAAAAGGAGGGGGATATTTGTAATGAGCTGAATTGCTTGAATCATATAACTGTCATAGTTCCTAGTTTTCTTTTACCAAAGTGTCGTTCTAAAATAGTTTTGTATTGTCGCTTGAGAACAAGCAACGGTTTTAAGTTGAGGGTGTTGATGTGCCATGGTTTTGAGGCACTTATGATGCTTAAAACATGTAATTGGAGTATGTTCTTTATCTATTTTTAGTAGTTTTGATGTGTTTATGAGTGTTATGCAGGAAAACATGGTTCAGAGACTAAGTACAGAAAAAGACTGCAAATTTGTCTGAAACTGACTTCCACAAATCAACTGTACGAGTCGTGAATGCATCCATGAGTCGTGGAAGTCAGTCTTGGAAAGTCTTCTGCGAAGGTACCCATAGCCTGAGATCTAAGAGAGGTTTCCACAAGTCGTGAATATTTTCACGAGTCATCATTCTTGTTCGTGGAACCTGATCAGAGGATGTGAAAAAGGTCTGAGATCCACGAGGCTATTTCACGAGCCATAGATCAATCCACGAGCCATGTAATAACTTTGTGGAAGTAAAGCTGCAGGAAGGCAAGTATTATGAGATCCACGAGACCAATCCACGAGCGGTAAAGTGAACTCATGGAAGTGAAACTGCAAGATGATATGGAGCCTGAGTTTCACAAAGAGGTTTCGTGACCCGTAGAAGTTTCCACGGATCGTAGACTGTGTCTGTGGAAGTTGCCGATTCCAGTTTCCCTTGTCTGTTTAGGATATGATTTCTTATATCTATAAATACCTTTTCTAGATTTTCTTTTACATTTTATGCTCTATATTTTGTAGGAAACATATTTATAAACTCTTGGTATGGATTTAATCTTGGTTTTGAGAGATTAACAAGTTCATTGATTCTTGATTCTTGATTTTTCTTCAATCATTTAAGTTTCCAGATTTCTTTACTTCTTCTTGTAGGTGTATCATGATGAATGCTTCAACAACTTCTGATTGTTTACTTATGAACATGAGTATCGAAATCCACAACTAGGGTTGTGGGAACCATGATGCATTAACAAAGTACTTGGCAATTCTAGGATGGTGTTTATGCATGTATTGTTCTTCCCTTCGCTTTGATTGGTTTTTAACGGTGGCCAATATTAGAACTCTCCTTATTCTTACTTGCCGGATGAAGGAGGTAACAAATGGAAAAAAGGTTGTTTACAACAGAGATTTGAGGCTATCAACCCTCATCTAATAGCTTGACCTTATTCGGGAATAACTAATCTGGGATCAAGGTTAAGGGTTAGTAAAGCATAAACCCGTAGATGGACCAAGTTGTGTGGTGAAATTCATCTATCTAGGTGAACAACCATTTAGGTGAACGTAACTTACCGATCTTGCATTCTAAGCACCAGAATAGATTGTTAGTCAATGCCTACAACATTATGAACTCATGGGGAACATAGTCCTAGTCCATCTTCTCTCTGATTCACAACAATATTGATACTTGCTGATTACTAGTTACTTAATAATTTAAAAACATTAACTATTACTTAACCCCCCCCCTTTGGGAAATAAGACGGCTAAGAGCGCAAATACCCACAGTTGACCGAGATCCTACCATCCTCCCTGTGGGATCGACCTTAAACTTGGTTAGGTTCTATATTTGAACAACGACCGCTTATACTTCTTTTGGAGGTGTAATTTGGGCGTATAAAAAATACCACTCTAGGATAGAATAATCTACACCACAAGGAATTGAAAAGCCACTAACCAACACCACGATAAAGTGGAATCCGATAACTCACAAGTGCTAAGAAGGCCACAACACCACTGACTCAACAAGATAAACTCCACTAACCAACCAATAATCAGAAGCTCAATGGATCAGAACTACACAAAGATAGAATCCGCTAAACCACTATTAACCGAAAGGCCATAAAAAGCTCTACGATAGGATAAAAGTAAGATAATATACCTACAGACCCAATGGGTGCCCATACACTTGAGGAACATAATCAAGTGAAAAAAACCCTCCAGCATTCCATACTACCAGAGCGTACACTGAGCAAACAACAAACAAGGGTGGATCTGAATACAATATGCATGATCTTATATGATATGATGGAACCAGTGTGATAGTAACCCTGTATGTACCTCCTCCAGCGCCTATTGGCCTAATAGGTATGATCTATTAAAGGACTTCCCTGTATACCTCAACTGCACCGTATACCCCTCCTCCAGCACACTCAACACGTAGCCCCTAGTCTGGATGGGCAAGGTCCATGGAGGTGCTCAACCACATACTAAAATAGAATGTGAAATCTCAAAGTATAACTTCCCCGAATATATTCGGGTCTAAATTAGTGATCAAAATCTTGTAGTATGTGCTTGGAGTCTATCTAGGTCTAAATCTTTAGAAATAATCTCAAAACCTCAATAAAGGGTGCTCGGATCATATCCGGGTCTAAAACCATAGAAAAAATACATCTAGTGCTATGGCACAATCGACTCTAGTAACAGTATGAAAACCAGTGATAAAATCATCATAATATCCCATTTATTCCAAAAAGATCCACCAAGTCAGTTTCAAATCCTTTTATAATCATTTATACCGAAAACGAGCCCTCGAGCCATGCAAACTTTAGAAAACTATAGTAGGCTCGCAGCAAAAACAATAGTAAAACATGAAGAAAAATCCTTTGCATGAATGATATGATCACAAACAAACAATAGCCCAACGACTCACAATCAACCTATCGGCCCTGCATAGGCGCAATTAGCTCTACAACATAGATATCCATGCTAACCTATAATCTCGATGTATGGGACTCACGGACATTTCCAAATATCCCATCATCTATGGTTCAAAGGCTTATACAAAGACCACACGGAGCCACTAGGGTAATATTACAATACTACAACAAATAAAACAAACAACGTAAGAAATATATTGAGAGAAGAGACGTGCATGGTCTGGGTGCTAACCTAAAATACCCAACCCAAGGATACTAATTAATGCAATTATAGCATATACATGCAAAGTCTAAGGTAGGGAAGACCATAACCTACCTGTCGTCCGTTGACTAGCTGCTGGAACAGCGTTGTCCAAGCTCGAACTACTCCGAGAATCCTAAAATCATGAACAAACTAACAAAATAATATACTACTTGTCAAGACGAAGCCAACAGTACCTATAATGCTAAAAACATAGCCGGGTCAAAATCCAAATCACAAGCGGGCTCGTGGGCCCTGCAACCCAAAGCCAAAAATGAAAAACACAAAAGTGTTCCCAATATTCTCGGGAGAACATGCTTCAAATTTGATCGAAAGTGGACCAGAAAAGGGTGCTCAAAATAGTCCACAATCAAGGAATTTAAAGAGGGAATTAAAGAAGGAAAACCAAAAATTAGAGAGTAAACTTTCCAGATTAGAAGTCAACAAACGATCACATATCAACAATATAATTACCTCCAAGCGTTGGGAATGATCAGGAGTGAAAAATAGAGGTTTTGGGTTAAATAGCCATGGAGAAATAATTTTGGGAATCTAAGAAAAGAGGGAGAAGGGAAGGCCGAACAACGACTTAAGCTTCCTTGCAGAGGCACTGGCATGCCAGTGCTGGCCGGCATGCAGGAGGGCCCAGGCAATGCCCTAGCACCACAGCAGGTAAGCAATTCGGTGCAAGCTCCAGCTGATGCAGTAACCAGTTGCTGGCAGCAGCCTAGCTTAGGCAATAAATACATGATGGACTCTGGAGAACGCATTCGGGGTCTCACAAACATAAACAAGCTGAGCTATTAAACTAGAAACAACATTCTAGACTTAACAGAATCAATAAAAATCCCAACGGAGGTCGATTTAATAAAAAGTGGGCCCCACATCTAAAATCAACCTTTAGGCCAACTAAAACCAAAATAGAACCTAAGGCCAAAATCGAGTCGGGAATCCTCGGGACCCAAATGAATGGTCCTTCTACCCCAAAAATGACATTCTACAGCTAACAACGGTGATGGATTTTCCATCCGAGACTGTCTTCTCCAAATATTGACCAAAGTCAACCTTACAAGCCCAACTATCTTGAAATCATAGAAAGGGACAAAATTTCAACTTGAAAGCTATGGGATCCCAACCAAAGGTCCAACCAGACAAAAGTCCATACTTTGGAGCTAACAGAACTGTCAAAATTCAATTCTGAGCATGATTGCTGAGAATATTGACTGAAGTCAACAATTTCCTAAGTTAAGGCTCTAAAATAGCAAAATGACCAAAAAGACCAGACAAATGGCCCAGGCATCGAACTACTGGTCCCATCAAGCTATAAATGACTTGGGGCCACTACAGGCAAGCTCTAACAGTATAAAGAAGGTGAAAATGCAAGAATGACCAAAAGGGTCATTACATATCTATTTTACAATTTTCTTTTTAAACAGGGACACTGTATTTTAGAAGGATATTTTTCCTTTCAATCATCTTGACAAAACACCATCACCTATATATCCAGTTCTATAGCTCAATAATGATAAAATTGTTGATCTTCTTCCTATTACTCCTAGTTATGACCATGATCTTATTGTTCATTCTTTTGTACCAATGGTTGAACCAATTGTTGAAATAAATGTAATTGTTCCTTATCAACCATGCCTCTCTACATCTGAGGATCCTGATCACATCCCTCTTATTCCTACTCTTGAGTCCAAAAAGTCTTCTAGGACATCCAAACTACCCATCTGGCTATCTGACCATTTTACCTCCTTCAAATCCAACAATTGTTCATATCCTTTTAGCAACTATGTCTCCTACAAGCATCTTCAACCTTCTTATAGAGATTTAGTTGTTGCTTATTCTATTATGTGTGAACCATGGACCTATGCCGAATATAGTACTAATCCTATATGGGTGGAGGCTATGAAGGCTGAGATTATAGCACTTGAAGAGAATCAAACTTGGTCCCTGGTAGACTTGTCCTAAAAATGTTCATATAGGTTACAAGTGGGTATTCAAGATTAAGTATCATGCATCAGGTTATGTGGAAAGATATAAGGACAGGCTACTGGCCAAAGGGTTTTCAAAGAAAGAGGGCCTATGTTTCATAAAAACCTTTTCTCCATTTGCCAAAATAGTTACTGTGAGGTTTTTTCATTTCGCAAGCTACTTCTTCTGGTCTGAGAAGCTTTCAAATAGATGTCCACAATGCCTTTTTACAAGGTGATCTTCTTGAGAATGCCTACATGTATGTACGTGAGGGGTTTTGAAGCCAGGGAAAGTCTCAAGTATGCAAGCTGCACAAATCTCTATATGGATTGAAATAAGCTCCTAGATAGTGGAATTTAAAACTTGCAAAAGCACTAAAAACCATGGGATTCACTATGTCTAACTATGACTACTCACTTTTTACTCAGACTATGGATGGAGCCTTTATTATTGTCCTAGTATACATTGATGATTTACCAGTGACCGGAAGCAGCTTTGCTTACATTAAAATAATTAGAAAGGACCTTCAGTCTAGATTCAAGATGAAAGACTTATATGCTAAAGGAAATATGGTCTTGAATTAGTTTCAGAAATTGGATTAGCTGGTAGCAAGCCAGTAGGGACTCCTTAGAGTTCAACCACAAACTCACCTCTTTAGTTTGACAATGTAATAAGGCCTAAACCACAGTCTTATGATAAACTACTTGTAACGACCTATTCTATATTTATAGTAAAGTAAGGGTGTAAGTACCTTACTAGAAAAGTCCCTAGGTTCTGAGTTAATAAAATCTCAGGCTAGGGTAAAACTTTGTTGGAAATATAGTGTTTGGTACCTTAGAGATGTTTAAGGTCTCGTAATTCATGGAATGGTAGTGGGAAGTTATTTTATGGATAGTTGTCTATCGTAGGATCCAGTAGGAAATTTTGGTACTAAATTCAGGTTCATAGAACTCCGGATATGATAGTTGTTGTATTAGGATTAATTCATGATGTTCCTAAAATAAAGTGTGTTATGAATAAGGGCCTAGGATGAGATTCAATGTTCTAGAAATTGATGTTCATTGCAACAAAGGGACACTTCAGTGTGATGAGCCAATCCTCATCATGATGACTTATCACAATGAGAAATCATCCGTCGCAATGAGAAATTTGGCAGAATACCTACACTTAGTCTGTTTTTCCGAGTTAATCCCTCACAACTCCAACTTTGTTCTAAAGCTTTAAGAAGTTGTTCTCCCAAGAAAACTAGGGAATTTTTCATTGTTTGAGGTATGTATTTCATAAATATCTTTGTTTATTGATTATTAATCTTTGTGAGACCTTTAAGGTGGGGATTAATGGTGGAATTCTGGTATTTGAGCCCTAGAAGCATAAAGTTGGGAAAGAACCCTATGGGTAGGTGTGATTTCACCTATAATTGATCCTAGGATGAATATTTTTGACACCTAGTATGAAATTAAATATTTTTTAGCATGATTAAGGCTAGTGGGGAACCTTGGATTCTATAAAGATGAAACCTTTAGGCATAAAAATGGCTAAAAGGCATGAGCTTGGTTAGAACACTCTTTGGATATTGATTCTATGAATGCTACGAGCATACTTATTGATTAATTAAACCCTTGGAGAATGCTAGGAACCTTATTTAAGGGTATAATTGATGGGTTAAATTCCCAAGACATGAAATAAAGAGTAAATGGCTAATTACTCTTATATAATTGTTGTTTATAGACCTTGAGCATTCTGAATAGTTAAGGAACAAAAATGTTGTTTAGAGTTAGCTTACGAGTAGTATTCTTCACTCGAGGTAGATTATGGTTAAATTGGAATTAAGACTCATTTTATTATATGCTATATGTTAAAACTATATAACTTGTGATTGGTCTTCGGACATAATTAAACTGTATATGTTTTCCTGTTATGCTTGAATGAATAGGCTAAATGAACAGGAAGTAATAAGTGAGCTGAAATGGATAAATCTAATTGGGCCTTTGGCACTGTGTATATTCATGAAGAATACGTCCAAGAGCCTGATTGCATAGATACTGATATTGATACAGTTGTTATGGATTGAATACCACACCAGTATGGTAGATGGACACCTAGGGTCCCTTGCAGGTCATTGGTAGTTGAGCAGGAATAAGTCCCTTTAGTATGTGTATACACTCTTTTGCTTCATACTGCATAGTTGTATGTTTGTTCCTAGTAAGTTCATGTGATGAGCAAAATGAGACTAAATATACTAGACTTATTGATGAGAGATGGATGGGTAGAAGTCCACGTGATATGACTTGAGAGTTAATCTCCATATTTTGTGATGATACTTAGTGAATTCTATCAACTTGATATTGTTTTTAAACTGAATTTGAAGATGATTATTTGTTGATTGTTTTAAGTGCTAAGTGTTAGGGTGCCTTTTACTTGTTATATGTGTTTTATCCATTTTCGGAAGAAATTTTAAAAAAAATTATTATTTTGACACTTTAAATCATTCCAAAACTTAAAAGAAAGTTCCAAAAAAATTTAAGAAAAATCACAGAGTCGCCACTTAATTTTTATAAAGAAATTCAGAAAACTTTAAAAAAATTCAAAGACTTAAAAGCATAAATAAATCTTTAAAACTAGAGAAAATGGGTAAGGGTTCAAGTAACATCTTAAGAAGGGTTTTAAGACACTTAAGAACGTCCGTTAAAAATGTATGATTTTAAACAAAGACATAATTCATTTTAACTGGATGAAAATAAAGAACTACTCAAAAAAAATATTATTTATAGAAAGGATTTAAACAACTTTTATCTTTTGCGATTTGAGAGTGTGAAAATAAATAGAGTTGCAAACTTATTTGAAACAAAGTTTATTCAAGGAAATATGATCATAGAAAATACAACTTTAGGAAAATGTCTCTTTTTAAGTGAAAGATTTTCAAAGGACTTATTTTTATTAACTCAAGAAAATATCTAAATCAAATGAAAACAAGGCCTATTTTGTGAAAGAAATATATAAACTAAGCCAAGTAAAAATCAATTAGAAAGGATCATTTAGAAATAATATGACGAACATTGAAAAGTTCATGTTTAGCCAATTTGAAAGAATTGATAATAAAAGAAACCTTTAAACTTATTCGAAAAATTGATTAAAGTGAGAAAAATCCTCTTTTACGACATTCAAGAATTCTTTTGAGCCTAAATTAGCACATAAATGAGGGAAAAAATATTTGTTATTTGAAAAATTCATTTTTAGGCAAGTTAACACAGAGTCCCATTTTTTCTCTCATTTTAACAAAATACATTAAGTTAATGGATCTGTCACGCCCTGAGACTACCCCCTAGACGTAACACGGGACTCGGGACTACAAGTGCCCCAAGTTAACCCTTGGTCATAGCATATTCAGGTATTCATAAAAAAACATAGCGGAAGCATAAATAGAAGCTAGGCAACCCAATCCATATATGATAAAGTCAAAATGAAACGTACTTTAAAAGAGAGGCTCGAATACTGTCTATGTCTGAGAAGCCTCTCTAGATGACATAAGGAGTTACTAGGACAAGACCCAAGATAACTCAAAGTAAGAAAGTAAACAGTTAAAAATTAACTAGGGTCATAACTATCCCTCGAACAATGAGGACTCACCAACACTGACTTAAATGGCCTGCGGTCTCTAGCCACGTGTTTGCGGGAGGGAACCCGAATCTGCATCATCAAGAGGATGCAACACAAAATATGCATTAGTACTATAGGATGTACTGAGTATATGAGATATGCAAAGTCTGAAGTAAACATGCTATACATACTTTAAAACTTAAATCATACTATGATTATGAAAGCTGGAATGCGGAAGACTCAATGCAATATCATAAGAAAAATATACTTGAAAACCATAAGTAATAATAAACCTTCTGAAATTTGAAAGAAAAGAGTCAATGCATTTAAATAAGTGAAATTGTTTCTGTGGGAGGTTCTCTAACTGACATTGACCATGTGAGCTACATGGAATCTGATGTATCCGCCCCATCAAAAAGACCCAATATACCTTGCCAGGGTAAAAAGCATAACTAGTGTGATCACGGTATCTGATGCCCATAGAGGGGACTTAAAGAACCTACGGTGACACGTAATTCTGGGATATACAAGGGGTACGCTCACCCAATCCAAGTCGGTACTCAATACTACTCCCAAAAACATATTTATAGCTCAACTTATACTTGTGGCATATCTAATGCCAAATGTGTTTGAAAAGTATAAGGGTATATCTAATACCATGTAATTTACATAGCTTAGGTAGACATATCTAGATGCCAAACCTTTCATGAAACACAAAGACATATCTGATGTCAAATCTTTCATACTTCAAAATCTTTAGAACTTAGGATAGCCATAATTCAAAACATACTTTTCCTTATAAACTCATAACTTGAAAAATTAGGCATGCAATGTCTTGATAATAGAGGCCCTATTATCTAACATGCAAATTTTGCTTGAAAACATGTGAATCAATGAGATCATGTTAAAATTCATCATTCAACATATGGGCTTTTGAAATTATGCAGGGAATCATAATTAAAACATGGGTAATGAATGAGAAATCATGAATTAATACATTAGAACAAAACCCATAACTTTTCCCCAATTTGGGTAAGAACCCTAATTTCATAAATTTTAAAATCAAAGTAAAATTTGAGGATTTTGGGCATAAGGGTGAATGGAATTCCTTATTGAGTACCCACATACCTTATTGTAGCTAGCTAGATCAAAGATGAAAATAAGTGGAGACTTGAACTTGGAGAAGAGGAACTCTTTCTTCTTTTAGAATATGATGACTTAGAATGAAGAGAGCTTAGGCTATTAGGGGATAAAACCCTACTAAAAATGGTCAAAATGACCTCACTTAGGAGTTAAAGAATAAGGTAAAAGACTAATTTACCCCTAACATAAAAATAGAAAGTTGCAGGAATTCCTTCGCCTGACGGGCTACCCGAAGGACGTTGTGCTAATGACGGCCAATCGACCAAGGCATCGGGTAGGATTGCTGATACTCAGGGTTTCTGGAGGTTTTTGATGACACGACGCCCATGGAATTTCCCCTCGGAGGAAAGGGAAAGCTGGGGGAAACCCTCTGGAATATTTTGACAACTTTCTCCCATGGGCCTTCAAAGCCACGATGCTCGTGGTGTAGCCCATCGGGCTAGAGGGGACTTGGCTCAAGCAACTGGCTATCTCCCACAGCACACCCCACGACCCATCGATGCTCCGACGTCCTGGTGGCTGCTGGTGGGGTTTAACAGTTGCAGAAAATTTTCTTGTTTCTATGTTTGATATCTGTTTTGAAATTTCGGGGTGTTACAATATCTCCCCCTTCGGATCATTCATCCTCGAATGAAGACTAAGCAAGGAAAAATGGAGAGAAAACAGCCCAACCAAACAACAAGACATGCAACTCAAGGATAATATGAAAGCTGGGATTTTTATCATAAAACATAAATGAACTAACTTCAGAAAACATGAATGCATGCTAGGATCATGAGAGAAAGTGATGGAATAGAATCGGAGGGGTATACTAAGAAGGGTAACTAATACCTCAAGCTGAAACTGGATCGGAAGGAAAGAGATGAGGGTACTTGGCTTTCATGGCTGCTTCTGCTTCCCAAGTAGCTCCCTCAACTAGCTGATTTCTCCAAGGACCTTCACCGAAGCGACTTCTTTGTTTCTCAACCTCTCAATATGACGATCAAAGATCTCTATGGGAACTTCCTCATAAGTGAGGCTATCCTTTACACTCACATCTTACAAAGTAATAATCAAGGTTGGATCACTAACACATTTCTTCAACAAAGAAACATGGAAAACCGAATGAACCACTTCTAAATTTGATGGAAAATCCAACTCATAAGCAACACTACCAACTCTCCTCAAAATTCGATAGGGACCTACATAGCAGGGACTAAGTTTCCCTTTCTTGCCAAATATCCTCACACCCTTCATGGGTGACACCTTCAGAAATACCCAATCATCAACCTCAAACTCCAAATCTCTTCTCCTCACATCTGCATATGATTTTTGTCAACTCTGAGTGGTCTTCAACCTATCCCTAATTATTTGAACCTTCTCCATAGTCTAATGAACCAAATCTAGAATAATTAAAGTTGTCTCACCTACCTCAAACCAACCAATAAGAGATATACACCTCCGCTCATAAAGTGCCTCATAAGGAGCCATCTGAATGCTAGAATGAAAGTTGTTGTTGTAGGCAAAATCGATAAGAGGTAAGTGATCATCCCAATTACCTGTTAAATCAATCTCACAAGCTCTTAACATATCCTCCAAATTCTTAATAGTACGCTCTGCCTGGCCATCTGTCTGTGGGTGAAAAGTGGTGCTAAGCTTAACCTAAGTACCAAGACCTTTCTGAAATGACTTTCAAAACTTGGAGGTAAACTGAGTACCCCTATCAGAGATGATAGACAATGGAACACCATGCAATCGGACTATCTCCCAAATGTAGAATCTGGCATAATCCTCTACTGAATCTGTAGTCTTAACAACCAAAAAGTGGGATGACTTAGTCATCCAGTCGATAATCACCCAAATAGAATCATGTTTCCTTCGAGTACAAGGCAAACCAGTAATGAAATCCATATTGATCGCTTCCCACTTCCAAGTAGGAAGATAAATATCCTGAGTCATACCACACGATCGCTGATGCTCTACTTTCACTTATTGATAGTTGGGACACTTAGCCACAAAAACTGCTATGCCCGTCTTCATGCCATTCCAGTAATAGACTTCCCATAGATCACGGTAAATCTTGGTGGCACCGAGGTGAATAGAATAGTTGGAGCTATGAGCCTCTATCAAAATCTGCTGTCTCAACCCATCTTTGTCGGGAACACATTATCGACCTTAATATCGAAGCACACCATCTCCCCCTTGAGAGAAAACCTCTACCTTTTGCTGATGGACTGCACCCTTCAACTGGTGCAAAATAGGACCATTGTCTTGCTTTTCTTTCACTTTAGCTATGAAAGATGATTCGACACCATTTTGAACAATAATACCACCTTCTGTTGAATCCATAAGGCAAACTCCCAATCGAGAAAGTCGATTAACATCCTTGGACAATTATTTCTTTCTATCCTCAATCACAGACACACTACCCATGGACAACCTACTAAGTATATCCTCCATGACATTGGCCTTACCCGAATGGTAAAGCACACTTATGTCACAATCTTTAAGAAACTCAAGCCATCTCCTTTGATGAAGATTTAATTCCCTTTGAGTGAACACATATCGAAGACTCTTATGATCTGTAAATATATCCACGTTGCACCATACAAGTAGTGTCTCCAAATCTTCAAGGTAAAAACCACGACCCTTAACTCAAGATCATGAGTAGGGTAGTTTTTCTCATGAATCTTAAGCTGTCTCAAAGCATAAGTAATCACTTTACCACGCTGCATCAACTCACAACCCAAACCAATCCTGGAGGCATCACAATACACAACAAAGTCATCTAGGCCTTCGGGTAGAGCCAACACTGGAGTTGTGGTCAATCTAGTCTTTAATTACTGAAAGTTCTTCTCACATAGATCAGACCACTGAAATGTAACCTTCTTCTGAGTCAACCGAGTGAATGGGGCAGCAATGGAAGAAAACCCTTCCACAAATCTCCTATAGTAACCAGCCAAACCCAAAAAGCTCCTAATATCAAATAGGGAAGTGGGTCTACGCCAGTTTCTTACCGCTTCAATCTTTTGACAATCAAATCTAATACCATCTCTACTCACAATATGACTTAGAAAAGCAACAAACTGCATCCAAAACTCACACTTGCTAAACTTAACAAATAAATGCCGATCCCTGAGAGTTTGTAACACCTCTCAAAAGGTCCGCATGCTCCTCCTTACTCCGAGAATAGATAAAGATATCATCAATGAACACAATCACAAACATATCTAAATACTGCTTGAACACACAGTTCATCAAATCCATAAAAGATGCGGGAGCATTCGTTAGACCAAAAGACATAACCACAAATTCATAATGACCATATCGAGTTTTGAAGGCTGTCTTTGGAATACCACACTCTCGAACATGAAGCTAATGATAACTGGATCTAAGGTCCAACTTGGAGAAGAAACTAGCACCCTGAAGCTGATAAAAAAAGTCATCAATCCTAGGAATAAGATACCTATTTTAGATTGCGACCTTGTTCGATTGACGTTAATCGATACACATTCTGAGGGAACCATATTTCTTTTGCATGAATAAGACTGGAGCACCCTATGGAGAGATGCTGGGTCAAATAAAACCCTTATTAAGAAGATCCTTCAACTGATCTTTCAATTCCTTAATCTCTGTGAGAGCCATTCTATAGGGAGGAATAGAGATAGGATTCATATCTGGGAGAAGACCTATCCCAAAGTCAATCTCCCACTCGAGAGGAACTCTGGGTAAATCATCGGGGAACACTTCTGGAAATTCATTCACAATAGGAACTGACTCGAGAGATGGGGTTTCATACTCCATGTCCATAACCCGAACTATATGATAAACATAACCCTTAGAAATCATCTTCCTATCCTTAAGATAAGTTAGGAAATGACCCTTAGAGGATGGAGGACTACCTTGCCACTCTAAGACAGGTTAATTTGGAAACTTGAAACTGATGACTCGAGTATGACAATCGACCAAGGAATAACATGTATACAACTAATCCATACAAAGAATAACATCAAAGTCAGTCATCTCCAACTCTACTAGATCCGCTGAAGTGACTCTATGAAGGACTAAGATAGGGCAATTTCGATAGATTCTTTTGGCTAGGACTAACTCACCAACAGGAGTGGAAACACAAAGAGTTCTAAAAGCTGATCCAGACTAATCTCAAACTTGCAAGCAACATAAGGTGTCACAAAATATAAGGATGCACGGGATCCAGTAAAGCATACACATCAAAATAGAAGACTTTTAACATACCAGTAATAACATCCAGTGAACTCTCCTAGTCCTTGCGAGAGGACATGGCGTAAAGGCGATTCTGGCGCTGACCGACAAAACTAGAAGCAGTGCCTTGCTGGGCCAGTCGACCTCCTGGGGCTGCTGGGGAAGAATGCGTCCTACTACTTCCCTGACCCTTCTCGGTTGAAGGGTAATCCTTAATCCTGTGTCCAACCTGTCCACACTCGAAGCACCTCTCTCTACCAGCTAAACACTCACTGGGGTGACTTCTACCACACTTGTTGCAAGAAGGGTAAGGAGTCCTATTTTCAACACTCCCCTGCGAATAGGAACCACATCCTTTACCAGTCTGATCATGACGAGGCTTGGGGGCCTGGTAGGTGCACTAGATGAAGAATGAACGGGTCCTGATGATTTCTTCTGAAACAAAGAGCGATGTCTGCCTCTGGACCTATGATGGCCAAAACCTGAACCCTCTGATCTAACCCTCTTGTTCTCTCTTGCCATCTCCCTCAACTTGTCTCTCTCGATCTGTTGGGCATAAGTCATAAGTCGAGAAATATTCATGTAGCCCAAAAGCATCGTGGACGTACACTCATTCTTTACCAAATCCGACACTCCATAAATATACTTACTCATCTCATCCCATGGGTCAGCCACCATGGAAGGAGCATACCTAGAAAGTTGGGTAAACTTCAACCTGTACTCCTGAACCAACATAAAACCCTGCCTTAAATTCATGAACTCTTTGACCTTAGCTTGTCTCAACTCCCTCGAGAAGAACCGATCAAGAAAGGCCTTCTCAAAGAATTCCCAAGTCATAGGGACCACATCACTAGCCCTAGCATCTTTCCATTGAGTGAACCAAATGTGAGCCACGTCCTTGACTTGATAGAAAGCTAGCTCAACACCCTCTATACCAATAACTTGCATTACACAAAATATCTTCTTTACCTCATCCAAGAAATTTTGCAGATCCTCGCCAACTTTCGAACCCAACTTAGGTGGGTTCATGCGAATGAAATCTCAAACTCGAGCCGCAACTCCACCTTGGGGATGGGTGGCGATAGGAGCCTGCTGATTGGCCTGAGCGGCCATAGTCTGGGCTAGCATATGAATAGCATTCCTGAACTCCACATTTGTGACCTCGGGGTCTGGGATCGGAGGATTAGCATTTCAGGCATTGGCCCGGTGAGCTATAGCATGGCGAGGAGGAATAATCTGAAATGCATAAAGAATGGATTAGAGGAATAATAAAGTTAGACTCTATCGCATAATATTGATCAAGAAAGAAGTGAAGTTTTTACTAAGACACCTCATAGCTTCTCTCTCATAGGTGTGGTGCACTTCACACACATGAAAGAGACTCTACGCGATGCGGATTTCAGACACCCTAGGACTTTTGGACATGAGGCTCTGATACCAAGTTTGTCACACCCCGAGAATGCCCCCTAGATGTAACACGGGACTCGGGACCACAAGTGCCCCAAGTGCCCCAAGTTAACCCTTGGTCATAGCATATTCAGGTATTCATAGGAAAACATAGTGGAAACATAAATAGAAGCTAGGCAACCCAATCCATATGGGATAAAGTCAAAATGAAACATAGTTCAAAAGAGAGACTCAAAACTGTCTATGTCTGAAAAGCTTCTACACATGACATAAGGAGTTACTAGGATAAGACCCTAGCTAACTCGAAGTACGAAAGTAAAAATCCATAAACTAACTAGGGTCATAACTAGCCCTTGAACAATGAGGACTCACCAACACTGACTGGAATGGCCTGCGGTCTATAGCCACGTGCCTGAGGGAGGGAACGCAAATCTGCATTATCAAGAGGATGTAGCGTAAAATATGCATCTGTACTATAGGATGTACCGAGTATATGAGATATGCAAAGTCTGAAGTAAACATGCTATACATACTTTAAAACTGAAATCATACTATGATTGTGAAAGATGGAATGCAGAAGACTCAATGCAATTTCATAAGCAAAATATACTTGAAAACCATAAGTAATAATAGAACTTTTGAAATTTGAAAGCAAAGAGTCAATGCATTTAAATAACTAAAATTGTTTTTGTGGGAGGTTCTCTAATTGATATAGACCATGAGAGCTACATGGAATCCGACGTATCTATCCCATCGAAAGGAACCAATATACCTTGTCAGGTTATAAAGTAATTACTAGTGTGATCAAGGTATCTGATGCCCACAGAGGGGACTTAAAAAACCTATGGTGGCACATAGTTCTGGGATATACAATGGGTATGCTCACCCAATCCATCTCAGTGCTCAATACTACTCCCAAAAACATACTTATAGCTCAACTTATACTTGTGGCTTATCTAATGCCAAATCTGTTTAAAAATCATAAGGGTATATCTAATACCATGCAATTTACATAGCTTAAGTAGACATATCTAGATGCCAAACCTTTCATAAAATATAGAGACGTATTTGATGTCAAATCTTTCATACTTCAAAATCTTTAAAACTTAGCATAGACATAATTCAAATCATACTTTTCTTTATAAATTCATAACTTGAAGAATTAGGCATGCAATTTCTTGATAATAGAGGTCATGTTATCTAAGATGCAAATTTTGCTTGAAAACATGCGAATCAATGATATCATGCTAAAATTCATTATCCAACATATTGGATTTTGAAATTATGCAAGGAATCATAATTAAAACATGGGTAATGAATGTTAAATCATGAATTGATAATTTAAAACATAACCCATAACTTTTCCCCAATTTGGGCAAGAACCCTAATTTCATAAATTCATTAATCAAAGTAAAACTTGAGGATTTTGGGCATAAGGGTGAAGGGAATCCCTTATTGAATACCCACATACCTTATTGTAGCTAGCTAGATCAAAAATGAAAAGAAGTAGAGGCTTGAACATAGAGCTTGAAACTTGGAGAAGAGGAACTCTTTCTTCTTTTGTAATAGAATGACTTAGAATGAAGAGAGATTAGGCTCTTAGGGCATAAAACCCAACTATAAATGGTCAAAACAACCTCACTTAGGAGTTAGAGAATTGGGGAAAAGACCAATTTACCCCTAACTTAAAAATTGAAAGCTGCAGGACTTTCTTCGCCTCATGGGCTGCCCGACGGGCTTCGTGCCAATGACGGCCCATCATTCAAGGCATATGGTAGGATTTCTAAGACTTGGGGTTTTTGGATGTTTCTGATGATTCCCTACCATGGCCCTTCGCAGATGCGACGCCCGTGGCGTTGCCTGTCAAAGGAAAGGAAAAGCTGGCGGAAACGCTCTGGAACATTTTGACGGCTTGCTCCCACAGGTCATCACAGCCACAACTCTTGTGGTGTAGCCCGTTGGGCTGGAGGAGACTTGGCTCAAGCCACTGGTTGTCTCCCACGGTGCACCCCACAGCCCGTCGGTGCTCTGACTCCGGTGGGGTCCAATAGTTGCAAAAAAAATTCTGGTTTCTTTTTTTGGATAACTGGTTCTGAAATTCCAGGGTGTTACAGGATCTTGGATAATACAAATTGTAAGAAGTAAAACAAAGATAAAATTAAAACAACAGAACTTAGGGGATCTATTTAGATTAATTAAAAGTTAGTCAACTACAAACAATTAACATAGATAAATTACAAATAAAATAAGAGAAGAGTTGAGATTTGGGCCCGTTTTGGCCCATTGCAGAAGCTATCCAGATCTTTGGACTTGATATTTTTTGGATTTTGGTCCATTTTCTTCCTTGGTATATCGGTTGTATACTAGTTGTATATGAACAACCCTTTGTCTATGCATCCCTGTACATTTGCTATATATCAACGTGTGTCAACCCTTTTGGGGTGTCTCAGCCGAATCAAATTGTCTTTGACCCATTTCTTTTCCTTGAAAACTTGTATAGCAGCTTCCCTCTCTTCTATATACCATATATCTCAGCATACAACAGTGTACCCTACTTTGCGTAACAGGCTTGACTCGAAGGAACTTCTTGGGCTTAAATTCAACGAAGTGAATGAAGAAATATGGGAGTCCAAATGGACTCGATATGCCATGTTCATGCAAAGAAGAAGAAGATGAGAATTAGTATCCAAATTTCATATCAACACACATATAATAACTTTGAATAATCACTGGCTTATGCTTTGACAAAGAATCAAATTGTTCAGATAAAGAAAGCGATTAATTAATCCTTACTGGGCATTGAATATGCAAGGGGTAAGTTACCAATTGCTATGTTATTTCAAAGCAACCTTTATTTATAAGTACATTTGGAAATATTCTAGCTACATCTAAAAAAACAACAGATCCTTTGAAATAATTTTGTCATGACCCAAAATATGCGATATCCCTCTTCATCCCACATCACCAGTAGTGCTGTCTCAAATCACGATATATCTTAGCTACCCAAGGATGAATGGAATACCTAGAACAACGAGCCTCCTCCAAGATCAACCTAACCAGGTCACCAACTTTAGGAATGCAGATACGACCCTCAATCCTCATAACACCCTCCAAATCTAAGGTCGCCTTCCTAGTCTCATCGCTCAACACCTTATCATAAATGATCCTCAACCTCGCATCATCAAACTATTATGCCCGAATCTGGTCCAACAAGGAAAACCTAGCCTCAACATAAGCAAGAATACAGCCCGGCTGAGAAATGTCAAGTCTAACCAACCTGTTAGCCAAGGACTGGATGTCCAAAGCTAAAGGTCACTCCTCTGCCACTAAGAATGCCAAGCTACCCATATCCACTGCCTTCCATCTGAAGGCATTCGCTACCACGTTTACCTTGCTCGGATGATAAAGGATAGAGATGTCATAGTCCTTCAGTAACTCCAACCACCTGTGCTGCCTCAAATTTAGATCCTTCTTGCTAAAAATATACTGAAGACTATGGTAGTCAGTGAAGATATCACAATGCACGCCATACAGAAAATGCCTCCAAATCTTCAATATGAAGACTACCTCCGCCAACTCCAAGTCATGGGTGGAGTAGTTCCTCTCGTTAACCTTCAGCTGTCTAGAAGTATAAGCAATAAATCAGCCCTACTGCATCAATAAAAACCCCAGAACAACATCAAAAGCATCACAATACACTATAAGCCCCTGAACCTCGACCGAAAGAGTAAGAATCAGAGCTGAAGTCAATAAGGCCTTAAGCTTCAGAAAGCTCACCTCGCACTTATTAGACCACTGGAAAGGGATATTTTTCTAAGTCAATATAGTCAACATAGATTTTATTGAAGAAAACCCCTCTACAAACCGTCTGTAGTAACCTACCAACGCAACAAAATTGTGAACCTTAGTAGGAGAAGTATGTCTAGCCTAGTTATGAACTGCCGAAATATTTGCCAGATCTACTATAATCCCATCCTTGGACACCACGTGCCCCAACAATGTGACATACTCGAGGCAAAACTCACACTTAGTGAATTTGGCATATAACTAATAGTCTCGCAAGGTCTAAAGTACAAGTCTCATATTCTGCTCATGCTCCTCTTTACTCCTCGAATATACCAAGATGTCATCAATGAACACAATCCTGAAGCAATCTAGGTAGGCTCTGAACATATAGTTCATTAACTCCATATATATTGTCAGGGCATTAGTCAACCCAAAACATATGACTAGGAACTCATAATGTCCGTATCGAGTTCTAAATGCAGTCTTTAGGATATCCGCAACCCTGATCATTAACTGGTGATACCAGGACCTCAAGTCTATCATAAAGAACACTCCTTCACCCTGTAGCTAGTCAAAGAGATCATCAATACGAGACATCAGATACCTATTCTTAACTATTATCTTTTTCAACTACTTATAGTCAATACACATATGCATGGACCCATCCTTATTCTTCACAAACAACACCGGAGCACTCCATGGAGACACACTGGTCTTGATAAACCCACTACTTTTAACAAATCCTAGAGTTGATCCTTAAGCTCTCTCTACTCGGATGGTGCCATCAGATATGGCAAAATAGAAATAGGTTGAGTGCCCAGCTCAACATCAATGCCAATGTCAATATCAAGAATAGGAAGAAAACCCGATAGATCAGAAGGTAACATATCTAAATACTTGCAAACCACGGGAACTGACTCAAGCGAAGGTGTGGTGGCACTATCACTGATGTAAGCTAGATAAGCTAAGCACCCCTTCCCAACCAACCGCTGGGTGCTCAGGAAATATATAACTCCCCTTGTCATGTGGCTATCATAACCCTTCTATACTATAGGAGGAATACCAGGCATTCGTAGATGTAATGACCCTTACGGTTATCTCCACGTATACGTTTTCCTTGAACTGTTAGAGCTTGTTTGTAGCGGCCCCAAGTCATTTAAGGCTCGTCAGGATCGGTATTTCGGTGTTGGGTCCATTTGGTTGGTCGCATTATAAGTGTTGAAGCCAAGCAAGTCGGCAAAAGTTATAGTAAGTTCTTTAACAAATTTCCTGAACTTTGGGTAAAATGTCTCTGGGCTTTTCTCCCAATATATAAAGAGTTAGAAGTCCCCTGAAATACCAAATCGAAGGTCTACGAGTCTAGTTTCCAACACACAAAACCTCACGTCCAACTGATCTCGGAGTAAAAAGTTATGACTGTTTTACCGCGGACTGCCTGGCAGAAAACGGGTTGCGAACCGGGTCGCGATTCGGGTCGGGTTAAACTCGATTTAAGCCTCAACTTCACGTTTTAAAATGCCATTTCAGTTCCGAAACAGT
Organism: Jaltomata sinuosa; assembly: GCA_003996215.1. Taxonomy (NCBI): domain Eukaryota; kingdom Viridiplantae; phylum Streptophyta; class Magnoliopsida; order Solanales; family Solanaceae; genus Jaltomata; species Jaltomata sinuosa. The sequence goes on from QJPP01003668.1 coordinate 222,268, forward strand.
GATAAAACATAAGGGAGGATCCCGAGAGAATTCTTGAGTATCAAAATCGTGCGTTGGTGAATTACGAGCCTAAGCTTAAGAATTTTATTAGCATCGTGCGTGTATTTGAAAATATTTTATTTAAAAGTTGAATTTGGTAAAAAATATATTATTATTGCCTTTTAAAAATATTTTAAAGGTTTATGAAAAATATTTTGTTACGATATAATTGTATATGTACTTATTTTATAAGGTTTTTATTCATTGTAATACTTTAACAGAGATAATAAATTTAGTTATGTTGAAATTTATTATTATAACATAGTAGATTTTATTCGAAATAATTTTGTAATAATTATGGTATATTTAAAAAGCTATATTTATTTTACCACGAATTTACGCAATACCCGAATATATACATAATCGGGAAAATAATATATTATGGTGTGACACAAAGATTTCACGTGGAATCAAGGGATGCCACACCAAAGTGAATGCTGCCACTTGTCCATTAGGTGGCCATCACCTACCAATACATAGCTAGTGCTATTTATATTGGAAGTCAGCAAGTTCATGGAACTTTTGGTTTCATTCATTACCAAGTGTAATGTTTGTTGACCACTCCTTATACATACATACGCATACAGTGAAGGGTTGGTGAAACCAATTCTATGTTGACGTTATATTAAATTTTTGAAGGGAATTAATTATCGACGTCAAGTTATTCAAGCCCGAGTCCGAGTTTGTTTTCGTGTTGGAGGTTTTTCGGAGAGGTTCAAGCTTGTCATCGGACGACAGGTAGGTTACGGTTTATTTTCCCTAGACTCCGCATATATAGAATAAAATTGTATTAATGGGCATCCTTGGGTTGGTTTATTAGGTTGGTACCACAGACCTCGACCGCTTTATTCATGTCCGCCTTCTTTTGTTTCTCCGTTGCTTGTAGTATTTTCCGATATATTTTATTTACCCTTGTGGTCCTGTGAGGCCTTGCTGACTTTGGAACATAGAAGGTGGGATTTTGGGAATGTCCGCGAGTCCCGGGCATAGAATTATCCTTCTAGGCTGGTTATGCTTGCTGAGTAGCTGTGGGCCTGTGCAGGGTCGATAGGTTGATTGTGAGCTGCTTGGCAGCTATTGTGTTTGATCATACCATTTTCATGCATATAAAGAGGTTTATACATGTTTTACTACGATTTGGGCTTCGGGCCTACTGACACAATTTTCTAAACCTTGCATGGCCCGGGGGGCCCGTTTTTGATGGAAATAATTTTTAAATAGTTTGATTTAACTTGTGTATATTTATGGGCAAGAAAGTAAAATTATGTTTAGACCCGATTACGCCCGGGCACCCTTGGAGGAGTTTTTGAGATATTTTCCTACTACTTTAGTCCTGGACAGGGTCTGGGCATTGCATATTCGAGACTGGGTCTCTATCTTGATACCGGACTTGCTTCCAGAAGAAATGTGTTGATACTGAGTTTTAGTATGGGGTCTGGGACCTCCATGGACCTTGCCATCCGGGCTAGGGGCTACGGGCTGCGTGTGCCGGAGGAAGGGTATACGGTGGAGCAGAGGTATACGGGCAGTGTCCTTCCATGGAACCTACCTGCTGGGCCGGATCGGCGCCGGAGGAGGTACCTACAGAGATACCATTTACTGAGATCTTCATGCATCATATCATTCATTGTTTGAGGCTCCACCCTTGTTTGTTGTTTGTTGATTGTATGCTCCGGTAGTATGGGATGCCGGAGGGTTTGTTTTCACTTGTTTGTGTTCCTCGGTTGTATGGGCGGCCGGGGGACTGTAGGTAGACTTTTGCTATTTACTTACATAATTGTTCTCTATTATAGATAAGTATGAGATTGGTATGATTAGTTGAGTTTGATCCATGTCTCTGAGCATGCCTATTATTACTCTTTCTCTCTTCTTTCTACTCTTGAGGTTACCGGTATACCGTCCATTTCGTAAACTTATTTTGTATACACTGTTATTGCAAGGACCCCAGGTGCGTTATTTCTTACTTTCACCTGTGCCTATGGTGTGTATATTCTGCTTACTAGCCTCATATGTGATTCTGTTGATTTTCCTCTGGGCTAGTTCCTGTGTACCTTTCATTGATTTCTGTGACTACTTGTTTCTACTCTGTCTATTACTACGCTTTTATCTTATATATGCCCAGTCGGCCTATGATACCTACTGGGTACCTTATGCTTCGCATTTGGTGCTCACCCCTACCCCCCTGCATCTTTGGGTGCAGATCCTAGCGTGGGCCATCGCCGTTAGATCGCTGTGATTCGTGCTTGGAGATCTGTTTGGGACTACTTCAGGCTGAGGGTGAGCTCTTGGCGATCGGAGCTTAGCTTTAGTTTATCTTTTGCTTCATGTACTCTATTACCATTCAGAGACATCTGTATATATTGTTTTAGATTAGTTGCACTCCATGTATGTAGTTG